>JAUZST010016964.1:0-34008 GCA_034779995.1 Parotocinclus haroldoi
GTGACTTGAATAGAATAGAATATATTACGCTCCTCGCTTTCAACTATTCCCAGCTACTATAACACGGAGGCCTCAGATGCACATTCAGACACTTTACCAACACACTAAGACAAAAGAAATAATGTGTGTCTGCGTTATTTTCTAATTTCACAAACACACACACTGTAGTTCCGCCGCGGTAACGTTTACGAGGGAGAAAAGAAGCCATGCTAACGTAGGCGAGCTATTTGTTTACACAGATGTGCAGCTTTGAATTGCCCGGCCCCTTTGAAAAAAAAAGTCACTTCCTACAGCAATGATGCCGCTCAATAAAACGCGTTACAAGAAGCCACAGGGCTCAAGACTGTATTTCCAAGGTGCATGTTCGTTACTGCGTTATAACGCTGCTGAACAGAAAAAAGGCACCCAATGTCAGATTTTCCAGCTGCAGAACGCGGCGCGCTCTCATAATGACGTTTGTGCAGAAATGTAGCATGTCTGCTTAAACCACCACCTATTCCAAATCCGAATGCAGCCAGGACAGCAAAATCACGCGCCGTGTATCAGCAAGAGGGAGAATAAATGTAGCAGACAAACCTTAAGATTGGACTGCAGCTTTTCCCTTACAGAAGATTAATGAAAGTTAAAAGAGCTCGCCTTTCTCTGTGCGCCTCCACGCTGCAGAGCTTCCGGGTCGCTCAGGCTTCACTTCTGGTGCCTCACGTAGAGCCACGATTTTTGCTATTAACCCCTTCAAATCCTCTTGGTTTTAAATATTTGACTTATTTATACGTTATAACACACAAACCAAGGGATTTCTGGTCACGCAGTAAACGATTCACGTTTTTACCTTTAGCCTAATAAATGACTAATTATCAGAAACAGCTCAAATAGAGGCTTCATGGTGCTCTAAACAGGTATCAACATAAAATAGTTGTCTTGTTTTGCCCTTTTGTAGATGTTAAGGAGAATAAAATAGTTAAAGAAAAAAAGCACTACATTTTCATATGTGGTGTGTCCCACAAGTCAGGAATCACAGCTCGATAAGATAATCTGATTGATTCAGATTAGAGATATGGCACAGCACATTGATATGGTATTGGTATCAGTTATTGGTCCGGTATAGTTCTTGTATACTGGTGTTTGTAAAGAAAAATACAACCATCACCCAACACCACATGACACCTTGTGACCATGTGATGCCATCCTGTCACACTGGGACTGTGGTAGCCAGCAGTAAACGGACTGGTCGACTGGGGTTGAATTTGTAGCACTGCCAAGCTGTCATTGTTGGATTCTATAGTTAGTAAGACCGCATCAGTGTAAGTCAATCTGGATAACAGCATCTGTCGTGTGACTAAATGCACAAGCTTCAGAGTCTGTTCCGGAGAACCTAGTGGAATCTGTCCTAGGTTGCAAAATGTTTAATCACTAACTGCACATCGATTAACTAAAAACCAACAGTCTTCGGAGTAACCTACCCACAGAAAACAAAACATGACATAATCTTACCATCATAACCCTACATGTGCTGGAACATCTAAGAACGCTACATGGCTTGACGTATCTTACACAATTGTGTCACATTTCTCAGAATCCCTTTACGTTTGAAGTTTCAGATCCTCAAAAATAAACTTCCTGTTATAACAGGCAGTTTAAATGCAATTGTATTCAAGCTCAAGTTCATTTTGAAATAGCCATGTCTCCACTGGTTATTATGGTAAGTGACCTCAGACTTCTGTGTTGTATATATTATATTATATTATATTATATTATATTATATTATATTATATTATATTATATTATATCATATTATATCATATCATATCATATCATATCATATCATATCATATCATATCAATTTTTACATACAAGTATTGCTATTGCAGGTTGTGGTTGATAAAGTAATGAAGTAAGACTATTCATGGTTTCTGTTGTCTGGCCCAGATTGGGATTCCTTAGTTACTTCATACATTTACAGTTGATTTAGTTATTAAAATGAAAACTTCATCATTACATTCATACACTGGGCAGCATGGTGGCTCGGTGGGTAGCACTGCTGCTTCACAGCAAGAAGGTCCTGAGTTTGATCCCAGGGTGGAGCGGCCTGGGTCCTTTCTGTGTGGAGTCTGCATGTCCAGGCGTTCAATCACCCAGGAAACATGTACTGTGAAATCTCATAGTAAAACTGCTTGACAGTTTTAATGTGAATTTTCACAGTTCCACTTTGAGTTTCTGATGCCACTTCATATTTCCACTGTCCAATTGCATAGTAATTGTAAACTCGGTTGACTATGAACTGACCATAACTTATGTCACTGTTCTAGTATGGATTTTGATGGTAATTTGCCCATTTCATGGTTCTACTGTCAAATTTCACAGTACATTATTTCCTGGGCTTTGCTAAATGGAAATGTAGCACTTGGTTTGGACACATGATGTTGTACTGATTGTGTGTGATCTCTTTTGTATCTCAGATGTTTACTCTGATTGCAGCTTCTCTACAGCAATGTGGAGACTGCTTAGAGGCCTGTTCAGGAAACCTGTCAAAGACACAGATGTTGAGAGGCGCCAATGAAATGTGTCCAGCAGGTTAAGAAACTCATATTTTGACTACATTCTTTGTATGAGTATTTTTCTTTTTTTACGGTAATCTGTCTTTAGTGGTCCATGACTTAAAATTAGGTGGCTAAAAACTCACAAATGTGAGTACACCCCTAACATCTTTGTAACTATGTTATAATATCATTTCATGGGACAGCACTGAAGATGTGACACTTTGATATAAGGTTGTCTACAGCTTGTATAAAAGTGTCAATTTTCTGTGCCTTCAAAACAACTGCCCCGAAAACGCTGGCAACAAAAAAAAAGAGTACACCCCTAAGTAGCAATGGCCAAATTGTGCCCATTTAGTCATTTTCCCTCCCTGGTATCATGTGACCCAATAGTGTTACAAGGTCTCAGGTGTGAATGTGGAGCAGGTGTGTTCAATTTGGTGATATTGCTCTCACATTCTCTCTTACTGGTCTAAATGGCACTTATGTCAAAGAACTATGAGGATCTGAAAAAGAATTGTCGTTCTATGTAAAGACTAGGCTATAAGAAGATTGTCAGCACCCAGAAAGTGATACCATACAGTGGTTTAACAGGACAGATTTCACTTAGAACAGGCCTTCGCCACGGCCGACCAAAAAAGTTGAGTGCACATGCTCAGAATCATATCCAGAGATTAGATTTTGAAAAAAGACATACAAGTGCTGCCAGCATTGCTAGAGAGGTTAAAGGGGTGGGGAGACAGGCTGTCAGTACTCAGACCATACACCATACACTGTATCAAACTGCTCTGCATGGCTGTATGCATAAGGAAGACCGCAAACAGTGTGCTGAAGGCAAAAAATCTAAGGACATGGATTATTGGAACCATGTCCTGTGGTCTGATGAGAGAAAGAGAAGTGCAAAGTCACAAGTGTGTCTTGCCTACAGTCAAGTATAGTGGTGGAAATCTCATAGTTTGGGTCTACATGAGTGCTGCCGGCTGTATGGCAATGTATGGCATGAATGGTAACATGTACCGTGAAATACCAAAGCAGAGTATGATCCCCTCCCTTCAGTGCAAGGTCTCTTAACATCCAAGAGCTCTGTGTTGTCATCATGGAGGAGTGGAAGAGGATTCCAGTGGCGACCTGCAAAGCTCTAGTGAACTACATGCCCAAGAGAGTTATGGCAGTGCTGGAAAATAATGGTGGCCACACAAAATATTGACACTTTTTGGCCATTTTTACTTAGAGGTGTACTCACTTTTGTTGCACTTTGTTTTGTTTCAGACCGAATATTTACACTGTTATACAAGCTGTGCACGGATCACTTTACATTGTATCAAAATGCCATATCCTCAGCTGAAAAGATATAATAAATTAGTTACAAAAACGTGAGGGGTGTACTTATTTCTGTGAGATACTGTATTCTCTGTTTAAATTAATTCTGTGGTGACCCTAAAATGGAAGAGAACACAAGTGTGTTTTGGGTGTTGAAATTTCTTCAGCTGGAGCTTATTAGCAACTAACAGAAATGTGTGTTTAGTGTAAACTGATGATTGTCCAGTACAACGTTATGATGATATTGATTGATGATATTGTCAATGATTCACCACTTATGATTTTGTCATATCATAGATATTGCTACTGTGAACCTGACCACTTCACCTGAGATCCAGGTGTGAATTGTCTGGGATAAAAATTAGAAACCTAATTTCTTATGTTTCAGCTTCATGAAATACCCCTTTTTTCCTGGGCATTTATGTGTGATATAACATTCTTACCTTGACTTCCAATATGATTGGTAGCCTACGTGTGAATGTACAACGCCAACAAGTTGAGATATTTTGTAAAACATATTTAAAACAGAATATGATGATTTGCAAATCTTTTCCAACCCATATTCAATTGAATATACTACAAAGACAAGATATTTAATGTTCAAATGGATAAACCTTAGTGTTTTGTTTTTATTGTTGCAAATATTCACTCATTTTGAACTTGATGCATTTAACACGATCCAAAAAAGCTGAGACAGGGGCAACAAAGACTCAGAAAGTTGAGGAATGCTCAAAAACACCTATTTGGAACATTCCACAGGTTTAATGGGTATAAAGGAAGCATCCCGCTCATGCGTTTACAAGCTAGGATGGAGCGAGGTTCACCACTTTGTAAATAACGTTTCTAAACATGCAAGGAATTCGGGGATTGAAGCATTTACAGTCCACAAAATCATCAAAAGATTCAGAGAATCTGGAGAAATCTCAAGTAAGCGGCAAGTACGAAAATCAATATTGATTACCTGTGGAAAGTGGAAGCGTGTCCTGTGGTCTAAGGAGTCCACATTTCAAATGTTTTTTTGAAATCATGGACGTCGTGTCCTTTGGGCCAAAGAGTAAAAGAACTGTCTGGATTTTTATAAGAGCAAAGTTCAAAAGTCATCATCTCTTATGGTATGGGGGTGTGTTAGTGCCCGTGGCATGGATACCTTGCACCTCTGTGAAGGCACCATTAATGCTGAGAGGTACATACAGGTTTTGAAGCAACATATGCTGCCATCTGAGCAAAATCTCCTTCACTGACAATGCCAAGTCTCGCACTGCATGTGTTACAACAGCAAGGCTTTGTAGCAAAAAAGAGTGGGTACTAGACTGGCCTGTTTGCAGTCCAGACCTGTCTTCCACAGAAAATGTGTGGTGCTTTATGAAGTGCAGAATACGACAACGTAAACCCCGGACTGTTGAGCAATTGAAGTTGTACATCAAGCAAGAATGGGAAAGAATTTCACCTACAAAGCTTCAACAATTAGTGTCCTTAGTTCCCAAATACTTACTGAGTGTTGTTTAAAGGAAGGGTGATGTAATACAGTTTTAAACATGCCCCGTCCCAACTTCTTTGGAAAGTGTTGCAGGCATGAAATTTGAAATGAGGAAATATTTGCAAAAAACAATAAAGTTTATCCATTTGAACACGACATATCTTGTAGTTGTAGTTTATTCCATTGATTATAGGTTGAAAAGGATTTGCAAATCATCATATTCTGCTTTCATAGCTGTTTTACACAACATCCCAACTTCATTGGAATTGGGGTTGTACAAACAGTATGATTCTGGCCTTTCAGGTTACTACAAGAAACATGAATGTTCAGGACGAACTCGTATTGTCTGTGAGCGATGTGATGAGGAGCAATACACAGCCTTTGAGAACAAACTCCTTTATTGTAAGCCTTGTACACGCTGTGACAAAAAGGGTGAGTAAAATATTGATGCTTGCAGTTTTTGTAGAGTTTTCTTTTGTTTATTGCTGTAAGGTTTAAAAATGACATTTTTGGTTGACAGAGAACAAGGTTACTAAAAGTGAATGCACACCTGAAAAGGACAGAGTGTGTGTCTGCAAAGAAGGTTTTTATGAATTGAAGATTGGAGGTTTCATGGTCTGTAAAAAAACCAACTGCAAGAACTGCACTATACTATAAATGCTTAAAAAGAACTTGTGATAAATATCTTTTAAAGTGGCAATAATGTTAAATCAAACTGCACTGTAAATTGTAGTAGGTAATATTATAATATTAATTGTAATAAAGCAGTGTTTACTAAAGCGTATCGTATCTTGTCTTCCTATGTCTAGCTGTAGGCCCTGACTGTAAAACTTGTGAAGCAAATGTGTGTAAGAAATTGATGCCTTCATAAATACCAAGACTTCAGTCATTTAGAGAAACAGAAAATATTTTGAAAGTGTCAACAGGTCCAGTGGTCAAACCTGTCGACTGTGCCAAAAAAAAATTGTTGTAACGAAGACTGTCCCAGAAAAGGACTTTCATGAGCAACACCCGACCTGGTTGCCAGAGGACCCTTTTCTCTGCCTTCAACTTAGGTTTTTAGATTTAATAAAACCTGCACATCGATCCTACCAGCATGTCTGCCTCAGCATTGTTACAAGGACCGTGTGATACAATGCTCCAGATGAGCAGCATGTTAGAAACTATTTACACATGGCCTTTTCATGCTTGTTCTATCTGGATTGTTACAGGATAAGTTTAATTAGCATAAGTTTCTCCACAGAGCTGCAGCATTAAACAAAGCTCAAAATACAATAGTTGATTTGTATTGCCTCAATGCATTTTTGCAACTGTAAGGTGAATAAAAGAATAAAAAAAACAAAGTGTATATTCCTTTTACAGATCTGAGCAAAAGAAGATAATCTGATTTATTCTAATTATAAATACAGTACATTGATAGTATACAGTACATACAGTATACAGAATTGTTGGGCACTTCAGCAAGGCCTTTAATTCTCTGAGTGGTAAGTCAGTCTAGATAGCAGCATCTGTCATATGACCAAATGCACATGCTTTAGAGACTGTTCTTGTTAGGGTTCCTACCTTTCACCCCGGAGCGTTCCGCTGTCCTCGCCGATTGCCGTTACAGAGCAATCGTTGAGGCGATTTATAAATGATCCTTTATTTACGACCTGATTACGAACAGCTGATTCTCCGGGCTATTTAAGTGCTGGTTCTAGTGCTGTTCGTTGCCAGGTCATCTGATTCCACTCACGCACCTGACCACCGGTGCGCACGCACATCGCGACACACTGGACGTTCGCTCGGTCAGTATGGTCAGCTGGCAACGTCCCGGGGCTATTAGTGCCGAAGGACGCGTATGGGGGGAAACCCCACGAGGTAATCTAGTGTTAGGGATAGATTGAGGGTTTCTTGTTCCGTACCCGCTCGCTCCCAGTCGAGCTTCACTCCAGCCAGCTGCGAGCGCCGATTTAGACGCGCCCCAGCTCGGTTTCTTTGTGCGCTCCTCGCACGCTTGAGCTCACGCTCATTTCGTCCTCGGCACCTTTCGAGCCTCACTCTAGTCGGCTGCCCGCTCGAAATGAGACACGCCCCAGTTAGAGTTTCGCCTCCTGGCTGTGCGTTCCAAATGATGCACGCCCTGGCATGGCGTTCCCACACTGTATAGCCTCACTTGCCCCCTGGCGCTGCGGCGATCTACTCGCATTCAGGCACATTGTCACCACCTGTCCAACCAACGGAGGGAGTTCCTGCACTCTGGTGGGACCTGCCTCTGCTGTTGGAGATCATCAGAGTGATGCAGAGCCTGAAGAACATCCAGGCGTGCGGTGCCGGAACCAGCACAGGACATCAGCTCTAAGGGAAAAGAGAACATGTAGTTATTGCTGGGTTAGGAACACAGAGTCTATTATCCATTACTGATGCCTTGTGCAGCATGAGAACTATACGCCGTGGGATTCCGTCTATCCCGCATACTTGGGTCCTAACACCCAAATCATAACAGTTCTCACATTAGCTTGAATGCAGAACGTTTAAAAATGACTTTCACTGTCCCACATTGCAAAAATACCAATTTAAAAATGCAATGTTTTTTATATTTTTTATTAATTTTGTTTCAATGCGGAGAGTGTGAAAGTTATTTCATATTTCTTTCTAGTCAACTCAATTTCATTAGTTAACAAACATCCATTTCTTTATTTCAAGTTGCAATAAAGTTGTAATGAGAGGCAATTCAGGACTAGTTGTGGTGGAAAAACAAAAACATTGGGGTGTAATGACTCATCGTGACACAATTTATTAAGATGCAAATATGTCATGATGTAATCACAGAGATTCTCTTTATATATAATAATGTCATTGCTTTTTGTGAGCAGCAGAGGGCGCAAAATACATTAAATAATACATTGTATAAGACATGTCTTCCTTCATATTATGGGTTAAAGTAGTTATTATTGAAACTGAAGGAATTAGGGATGGTTAAAGATATTTGTATAAATATATTCGTATAAAGATATTCGTATAACACTTTTCAGCATCCATGTAATGCTGAGCCTTTGAGGAGAAATGGCCAGAGAATCTCCAGCTTGTTCTCTAGAGGAAATTACTGAAATGTTGTTCAAATTAAAATCATAAGGGATTTATTTCTTCATCAGCAGTGCATTAAACCATTAAATGATTTAATCAGGGGGAATTTCAGTGCGTAAAGAACAAAGGCACGAGCCTAAGCTGCACTGTATCAAGCACCGATACAGCTGATATAATCACATGGGTTTACAATACTTTGTCAAGCCCAGATAAATTAATGAATGCCTCTTCAAATGTTATTAAAAATAATGTTTACCATAATAACCTTATGTTAACCATGTCCGGAAGCAGAGTTGACTTCTATGATGGACCATCACACAGTGGAAACATGTATTTGTGATTAGATAAATCAGTATTCCAGGTAATTTTTCGGAAAAAAGAAACATACAGCAACAAGTCCTAAATCTAGGGTCTGTAATGGTATGGGCTATGTCAGTACCCTTGGTAAAGGTCAGTTACACATCTGTTATGGCAGCATTGATGTGTTTCCTAAATTGACTTTGACTTTCCTTTTAATTGCAGACAGTATGGGCCTGATATTTTCATGTTAGGTCAACTTAATTTAATTTACTAATAAACACCCATTACATACACACATGCTAGACACATTACAAGTCTATGGGTACTGGACTGGCCTGCCTGCAGAAAAATACAACAACAATGACGCTGTACTGTTGAAGATCTTAAAATGTGTTTGCAGGAAGGATAGTACAAAAATAGCCCATGAAACACTAAATCGTTTGGTGTCTTCATATTTTACTTACGAAAAAAAGAATGACAACATTACAAGATGGTAAATGCTCTAACTTTCCAGTGCAAGTGCAGGAATTGATGTTTATTAACAAACGAAATGAATTTGACCTGACAAAAGTTTATACTACCCGCAATTAAATAAAAGTCAAAGTAAATGTTAGAAACACTGTGTGTTTTCCATACTATCCCAACGTTTTCTGATTTGGGGTTGTATAAAAATACACCACTGGATGCACTGATCAGCCACAACAGTAAAAGCACTTGCAGGTGAAGCAAGAACGGTGTGATAGTACGATGTCCTGATCAGTGTTTTGATCAGCTTTTTGAGTCCATCCCTAGAGAGGTCAGACCCGCGGTGGCACTAGCAGGGCCAACACAATTTCAGGCAGGTGGTATTATTGGCTTAATCAATGTATTCATTATCTGATGCTGGATTTAGGGACACCCCATAGTCTAAACTTCTTTAAGACGCCTATTGCCCTGTGTTTAGGTCTCCACTAGAGGTCACTGTTAGACTGAATACCAATTGGAACCTGGCCTGGCTAGGTTACAATATATACGAACTGTACTGATTACTAACTACGAGTTTGAGTCACTAAAAACCAACACTCTACGCAATAATCTGCATACAGAAAACATGACACAGTCTTACCACCCTAACCTTCCATGTGCTGAAGCACCTGCTCTCAGCTCTACAGGCTTGACGTATGTCACTATGTCATATTTCTGAGAATCCCTTTACCACCGCATAAAGTTTCAGGTCCTCAACATTAAACTTCCTGTTATAATAGGCACTCTGTATACGAGGGAGCAGTGTTGTGAAATCATGTTTGCCATTGCAATGAGGCCGAGCTAAAATATGTCTATGCCTTGTGGGTTATTTATTGTAATTTATTTCAGTTGATTACATATGTTCCAATGTGCTTACAGTTTAAGATTCAGTTCATGGACATTCTGAGATGACCATGTCTCCATTGCTTGCTATGGTGAGTAACCTCAGACTTTTGTATTGTATCGTTTGATTTAGCATTTCAAAAAATGTCCTTATAATATATAATGCTGGACTAGAGTGTAAATCTAAAATAAGGCCACTGCATGCAAGTCAATTGTTACTTACATTATTACTATTATAGGCTAGGATTAATGAAATAAAACTCCTGTTGACTGGTCCAGTTTGAGACTCCTCACTAACTATAGTTACTACATACCTTTTAGTTTCACTTTAGTTACAGAATAATATGCCTTTCAATTTATTAAACAAAAACAAATATGTTTAAACTCACAGAACATAATGAATTCTCTGTGGGTCACTAAAGGACATTATTATACGAGTTACATTAAAGCTTATTTAACTATTGTGTTATGATATCAGGGAAGTACATAAGTGTTAGTTGAAACCCAGGCCCTATAGAAATGAAACTCATTCCTATTACATTCTGTGGTTTTGCAAATCAATGATTGTTCTTTCATTTGTGATTTATCTCTTTGTTTATCATTTCCTCTTAATGCTGTTTACTACTATCCAAGCAACCATTTCATTTGGATTATAGTACTATGAACAATTTTAGTCAAAAGTGATTTTAACCTAGTAAAACATCTTAATGTAGATAAAATGAAAATATAAAAAGGAAATATGTACTTGTTGCACCTGCTGAAGGTTTGGATACTTGTTGTTGTACTGAATATGTTTTCTATCTGCCTTTGTATTTCAGATGTTTTCTCTGATTGCAGCTTGTCTGCACCAATATGGTGAATGCTTAAAGAATTGTTCAGGAAACTTTTCGGATTCACAGATCTTAAAAGACATCAATCAAATCTGTCCACCAGGTTAAGGAGCTCTTCTGTTGACTTAATATTCAGGCATTTATTTATATTTTACTTTTTGAAGTTCGCCTGTATTTAGAGGTTCATGACATTTTTATAAAAGAATACAAATGAAATAAGATAAACTTTAGTAGGCTTTCATAAAATCAGCAAATGGCTATGAAAATAGGTGACTTATTTCTATAAACTGGAGATTTTGGCCACAGACTCTAAGGCTGGGTTGGTGTAAAACAACAACAATGGAACAATGTTAACAATGATTCTTCACTTATCCGTTTGTGCTTCCAAATAGATATTGTTTAATAACCAGTTCAACTGAGACCCAGGTGCGAACTGAATTTTGTGATAACACCTGAAGCCATCATTACTTAACTTCCAGCTTTTTGAAAGGCCATTTTTTATTATTTTGACTCAATTTATTATGATGACTCAACATCTATACTAATCACCTAAATTCTTAAACAGAAGCATTGACCTTAAAAGCTTATTTAAGAAACATATTTCATATAACCTAATATTGAGACTGTGGTGGCCTAACGGTTACTAGACTATGGACCAAAAGGTCCAGGGATCAAATCCCACCTCTGTGAGGTTGCCAAAGTTGAGTCCTTGAGCAAGGCCCATAACCCACAATTGTTTGGATTGTAAAATTGTATCAACAGTTGCTCTGGATAAAGGCGTCTTAATGTAATATTATGACATAAATATAATATTTACATATGTACACATTTCTAAACTAGTTTTTCAAACAGTATGATTCTGGCCTTTCAGGTTACTACAAGAAACATGAATGTTCAGGACGAACTCGTATTGTCTGTGAGCGATGTGGTGAGGAGCAATACACAGCCTTTGAGAACAAACTCGGCAACTGTAAGCCTTGTACACGCTGTGACAGTAAGGGTGAGTAAAATGTTGATGCTTCGAAGTTTTGTATATATTTAATATGTTCATTTAAGGTCTTAAAATGACATTTTGGTTTACAGAGAACAAGGTTACTAAAAGTGAATGCACACCTGAAAAGGACAGAGTGTGTGTCTGCAAAGAAGGTTTTTACCAAATGAATATTGGCAATAAGATGTCCTGTAAAAATTGTACAAACTGCAAGAACTGTACTGACTGTAAGTGATAAACAATACTATAAATTATACATATCTTTTAAAGTGGCACAAATGTGAAAAGAAATGTTGTTGTAAACTAGCTTTATATAGGTCTTGTGAAAATTTTGCGTTGATAATGCAGTTATTATTCGAGTGAATCACAATTTGTCTTTCTTTGCCTCTTGATTCTAAAGGCCCTGGCTGTAAAAGTTGTGGAGTGGAGCCTTGTGAGCAAGGCCAGTTCTTGGGTGAAGATGGGAAATGCCAGTCATGTAGCAAGTAAGAGTTTCTAGTTCCACAAATATAAAGTTTTTGAGGTGTCTTGTTTTAAAATGTAAGCAACTGTTACTATTTTTGTTGAGTGTTTGAGTTCTGCGCATGCTGTAAGGAATTTATGCTGTAAAATACACCAGCGCTTTGTTATTCAGTCTGTTGAAGCTACACTACTGGTGGTGACTCATGAACATTCAGTGCCATATTTACAGTCTTATTTACTATTTATTATTTGGGACCATTTGGAAACAAATGTTATATAAATGTGGCATTATAAAATATTTCATCCTAAGGCTGATTGAGACATTTGCTTTCCCACATAAGTGCTTACTGGAGAGCCAGCATATATTAGTATTGTAGTATTTATTCGATTGCATGTTTTTTGGCATAAAAGGAAGTAAATTGTAAAGTGGTCATTTAAATGCAACAGAGGAAACCTCACGCAAGTGCTCTTCTGAGAAAAATGTGGCAACCCCATAAGCATTTTAACATTTACATTTACATTATTTAGCGGACGCCCTTATACACAACGACTCACAAAAGTGATTTAAGACACAAACATAATCTATTTCTGATCATCGGGACTCAAACAAGAATACACTTGAAACTGTTATGGTTCTAGGTTTTTGTTTTTGTTGTTTCTTTATTTTTTGAGCGAGCGAGAGAAAGAGAGAGAAAGAGAATGGAGGGAGGAGGATAGTCGAGGTGAGTGCGGAATAAATGGGTCTTCAGAGACAAACATTGAGGGGAAGTTCATTCCACCACTTAGGAGCCAAAACAAAGAGGAGTCTAGGTGCAGTCCCTCGTCCCCTCAGAGACAGTCAAACGGTGCTAGAAGACCGAAGTGTGCGAGGTGCAGTGCGAGATGTGATAAGTGCTGCCAGGTAGGAGAGTTCATTTCCAGTTTTGGCTTTGTAAGCAAGCTTCAGTGTTTAAAATCTGATGCGAGCAGCTACATGATGCGAGATGCGAGAGCCAGTGGAGAGATCGGAGCAGTGGCGTAGTGTGTGTAAACTTGGGAACATTGAACACAAGTCTTGCAGCTGAATTCTGGATCAGCTGTAAGGACTGGACAGCGGTCAGAGGTAGCCCCGCTAAAGGACAATTTAATAGTCCAGTCTCGAGATGACAAGGGACTTGTCGATTGAGAGACGCAGTGGGCCTCAATAGGCAACTGCAGATGTGTGTTTTTCAGAATGGGTGGCACAGTGAAATGGAATTATGGTTTTGAACTCTTTTGAGGTGTGTTTTTGAACATTGGTTGCTGACTGTACTCCCCATCTCTGATTTGGCCAACTAACTTTAAGATTCAACACCCTGTTATTATTAATATAAACTCATCTGAATGACTTAGAAGCTATAACCACTTCAAAAGTTAGGGAAAGTTGGTAAACAGGTTTCAGAATTTGTTTGAATCTTCAAAGTGGAATCTGGTAGCATTTAGGTTAGTGGGTTGTGGTTTCCTGTACACAGGAGTGAGCATCTTTGTCAGAATTTCCTGTCATTTTAGAAAGTCCTGATCAGATCTCCCATTTCACAAGCGTATCATACATTTGCAAAAGTCAATCGACAGCTGTACAGAGCTACCTGATGCTGCGACACATCTGTTTAAAATAAACTGTCATTTGTAATTCAAATGTTGACTGCTTGACTGAAATGTTGATTACTTGAGTTACTGTGCTATTGTTTCGTGTATCTCGTACGATAAAACATCTTTACAAAGCGTTAAAAGGAGCTCATTGGAGTTAATATTGTACATTCATATAGTGCCTGGAGAAAATTATTATACCCCTTTGAAATAGTCATTTTCTTCTTCTATTTTTCCATGCCCCGGATACTATGAAAAACCCAGAAAAAGCCCGATAATGCACACAACACAAACATACAAACATGTTAGCAAACATACGGAAGAGCAAATTACTTACGTATTTATGCACGTATAAATTACTTTTATGTGTTGACTTACAATTGTTAACATTTATTATGACTACTTTTGAATGGCATCTAGAAGTTCTTAATAAAGCAAATAAGAAATAAGTCTCACCTATGACCTAAAATCAGACAAATTAAAAAAAAACATATATGTTTTGTATGCTGGATGGTGAACCACCTGTCCATCTTCCCTCAAGACAGAACTTGAACAATTTTGAATGGAGAATAAGTAAATATTTTATAATATAGGTGTTTAAAATGAATTCGAAAGAAGTTTAAAAGTAAAAAGTTTGAGTTAAATTGAGTCAAATCTGTTGCTAATACTGCTTTGTTTATCTTGTAGCAACCCCTGGCAATAACATGGAATCAAAAAAAGGTTCTCCCAGACTTTTACTTTGTAGGAAATAATAATTATCATTGATGTGGCCCCACTATTATAGTTTAATAGAAGAACTTTCTGACTTTATGAAACATACATTAAACAAGATCAAACATACATTACATTATTATTTGTTTTTAATATTATTCATTTTTTAGTTATATATTGTTTATTTATTTTATTTTTTGCACATTTTTGCACAAGTATTGAAAACCAAGCACAAAACATGTTGATGAAAAAATAGGTTAATCCTTCAGCAAGACTTCTAACTAATGAAAAATATTATTAGCCACTCTGACTGGAAATAAAGATGTGTGTGGCTTATGCACTGTATTAAAATAAATCACTAAAATAAAATTATTTTCGAATGTATATTTAACATGTGATTTGCTTGAAATGTAAGAAAAATTGTTTTATTATTGTTTGTATATTCTTTCTTACAGCAACCAGTGCCAGAACAAGTTATGTCAATCATTTTGCAGAGCAGGTAATAGCTTACTCACTCCAAAACACTGTCTAACAATCACATTTACTAAGTTCATATATCCCTGGATATATTTCATTTCTTTGTACACGTCAGTGGTTAGCTGGTGTATACCCATTTTGCGATGTTTACAAATTGTGCTTTGCTATGATTGATGCCTTCGCTTTTCCAGTGCCTGTACCATCACCTGATTGGAAAATGGTGCTTGTTATCATCCTGGCTCTTCTGCTACTGCTTGGGGTTTTCATTCTTCCCTTTGTAATGGCATGTAAGAAGAAACAGAACAATGTCAAATTAGAACCAGGACAAAGTGAAGACCTACAAAAACCAATCTTTCCTGGTAAGAATGATTTGTATTTTATCTGTGGGCGTTGAGGCCATTATTTACTTCAAATATGTGTTTATGTCGTCGTGTAATGTGTGTTGATGGCCATGTGTAATGTATTCATTAGCACTATATGTGCAAATGACAGCACATAAATAACATTTGAAAATGATAAGATAAATACTTGGCATAAATCCAGCGCAAGAAAGTAAACGAGCAATTACATTTTCAAGTCATGTTTAATTTTTCCTCTATAGGCTGTTGTTTTTTATGTTGGATGTTCATTTTAAAAATGATAAATGAATGAATGTATTTAGTTTAACTAAAGTGATATTTTACTGAGTATGTTTTTCAATCACTGGGTGTGCATAGAACAAATGACTGTACAAGTATCACGTGTTTCTACATGTGTTGAAATGGTTTTGTAAAGACCTTCACGTTACAAACCCCACCCACGATATGAACCCAGGTCCCCAGTCACTGTTGCTTCTAGCAGCTGGTTCCTAGCTCTTAAACACAGGAGCTGAGTTACGACTTGTTATCCTCGCTAACTCTCACACTATCAGTAACATAATCAGGATTCTGAAACTGTAAAGGTTGTGTGTTTTTTTAGAAGTAAGAGAGAGACAAGGGTGTGGGGTGGGGTGGGGGTGTAGTTGAGGTAAGTGCAGAATAAATGGGCCATTAAACGGTGTTTGAAGATAGCCAGAGACTTTGAGGGGAAGTTCATTCCACCACTTAGGAGCCAAAACAAAAAAGTCTAGATGAATTCCTTCCTCGACTGAGGGGACCGAGTCGAGCAGTGCTAGAGGACCGGAGTGAGCGAGGTACGGTACAGGGTGCGATAAAATCTGCAATGTAGGAGGGTGCAGGCCCATTTTTAGCGAAGCAAGCATGAGAGTTTTAAATCTGATGCGAGCAGCTACAGGGAGCCAGTGGAGAGAGCGGAGCAGTAGTGTAATGTGTTGATACACCACTTGATACACTTGATAACATTGAACACAAGTCTTGCAGATGAATTCTGGATCAGCTGTAATTATCACATAGCGGTCAGAGGTAGCCCCGCTAGGAGAGAGTTACAGTAGTCCAGCCTTGAGATGACGGCAAGGGACTGAACCAGAATCGGTGTTGCCTCTGCGAAAGAAATGGACGGATCCTTCTGATGTTGTAAAGAAGGAAACGACACTTTATAGGGCACTTGCAATGGAACTGATTCTATTATGCATATTCAAATAAAAAGCTATATTCCATAGAGAATGTTAGCAATTCAGTTTTGCAGAAAGTAAGAGTTTGGTACAGAAATTAATAAGTTAGTTAGTATGTGTCTTTACACATACAGTCCTGAACCCAACAGTGCGTAAATGTTTGACACTCTAAGATGTGTTTGTGTTCGCTTTTCTTCCAACAGATGTACAGACCAAGATGTCTGATGTACATCCTGTTCAGATTTCACTGGTTTGTATTATCTCAAACTTTTCAGTGTTTCAATAGGCTCGTAAGTTTAAAACAGCTTTAAAGATAAAGAATGCTTTCTTCTCTTCTTATAAAGACCTCGGGGCAAGACATCCTGTCATATTCAGAGAACAGCCGCAGAGTAGAAAAGGACTTGAGGAGCATGGCTTCTCCCATAACAGGTATAGTGACTGTATATTTTATGAAGAGTTTATAGAAATTGCTCTTAATTTGGAAATATGTTTTCATTGCAATCTGAAACAGGAAGTAGCAGTGGACAAAATCTATTGTCATGGTCTCACATGCATTGTTTTAGTAGTGTAGTCCTACTGGTGTGGCTCTGTGGCTAGCACAGCTGCCTCACAACAAATAGGTCTCCCAGGGTGGAACGGCCTGGGTCCTTTCTGTGTGGACTCTCCAATGTCCTCCCTGTGTCTGGTTTCCTAACACAGTCCAAATACATGCACGTTAGGTTAATTGAATACTCTAAATTGGTATTGACCTGTGTGTGTATATATATGACGAGTCTTGAGATAAACTTGTGTATGGATATAACCTTGTGCGTGTCGCTAAGATGCTAAGATGGCCACTGACGCCAACAGCGGCGTTAAAGAAGCCAAGCAAACAAACAAAAAACAAGTCCTACTGGTAACAACAAAAAAGTTGTTCTTTATGTAACGAACTACATGTTAAGGCTTTATTGACAGAATTTTATTAATATTAATATTGCCATATTTTTAAGCCTAGTTGGTGCACGGCTGAATGACCCTACAACAAACCCTAAAACAATCATAGCTACAATAACACAAACATAGGTTATTGTGGGCATTGCTTATAAGCCAGTCAAGAAGCACTGACCTTGTTAGCTGACATGCTTGCTCAATGGTTAACGGTGGTAAAAATTAGAGATGCATTGATTGATCGGACGGTTTTCAGTGTGATTGGCCGTGACCTGGCTATCAGGCTCGTGTCACAAATTCCGTGCTGACACACACTGATAACGTTAAGGAGATAACGGAGATAAAGGAGATGTTAGATTTCAGTTGTGTGCCGATGTCACTACTTAGAGCGGGTAAGAGTTCTCTTTTTGTCTCTTCCATTGCTTTTCTTCCTATAGAGCGCAGGATTAATAATGGATTAGTGAAACAGTGTTATTTAGGTTACACCCATTTCTTCAGTGTTCTAGTTTTTTACAGTGAGTGAGTGCTTTGTGCAATATGCATGACCAAAGTACGCAGTGGAGGTGGTACTCAAAACACACACGACATTTCAAACTGTATCACCTGGCTGAATATATGGAATTTAACAAAGCGGAAGCTAACTCTGCCGAGAGTGCAGAGCCAGACATAAACCAGAAGCTGCTGCTAAATTCCGTTTTAATAGTAGAAGTTTCTACTAAAAGTAAAGTTGAACAAATAATTTGCTGTATTCTGTCAGTAATAATTCTGGGATATAAAAAAATGGGAATCAGCCAGGAAAATTGCAGTTGGTGCATATCTAGTAATAATTTGTAAGCTGCAATGTCTGAATCTAACCTGCCAGCTTACTTAAATGATCTGAAATTGCTTTGTTAGCACGGTGAAATTACAATGAATCCAATTTATTTTATTTAGGTGTTCCTAAGAATTTCCCAATTTACACAGGCAGAGAAAACCCCCGAGAACACAATAATCTGAGAAATGTGCACACCTTTACAATCACTTGCTTTTAGGCAGTTACAGGTATGCACCGTTTAACCACATTACATAATTCAAATTATCAACATGTATAATCTTTTTATGGTACTGTACTGTAAATATAAAGGGTACCAGCTCTCCCCTGGTCTGTCCAGGATTAAATGGTTAGGAAAGTAAATGGTGAATGAATGATGATTTTCACAAGAAAACTATGTGCAAAACTTACATAAATCCATCAGAGATTTTATCAAAGATACACAGAATCTGAAGTCTGAACTATTATAAATGTCACTTCCTCCACTGTAGAACCAAAATATAAACATGCAGAATGGACATGGAGATATAAACATAAGTGTCCATACCTGGCTGGCTGCACATAACCAAGAGGGAATTATCCAGAATAGTCAATACAATATCACTGTTTTTTTTTTACAATAGAACTTTTTAACATTTAAAGCTAGGTAATAGGATACTAGATCCCACCTATGCCAAGCTACCACAGTTGGGTCCTTGAGCAAGGCCCTTAACCCACAAATTGCTCTGACTGTAAGACAGTATTAATTGTAAGTCACTCTGGATAAGGGCGTCTGCTAAATGCTGGAAATGTAGTAGGAAGTCACAGCGAGCACCAAGACTGAAATACGTCTATTTTTATATACTTCTATATATGTAGGTGATGTACGTATGTAGATGTAGTTAATACAAAGTAAATAATATAAAATAAATGAATAAATTACATGAAAAAATGTAAACAGAATATCCAAATATGGCACAATATTTTGTCTGTAAGAATACAGTGTTCCCTCGTTTATGGCGGGGGTAACATTCCAGGACCACCCGCGATAAACGAAAATCCGCGAAGTAGGCACGCTATATTTATTGAAGTGTTTATACACTATTGTAGCCGTACAACTTGCAGAACGTTCGGGTGGCATCGTAGGGCTTGAATGGATTCGGTCTGTAATGAAACTTTCACAAACAGTGAACACAACACCTCAGACGAAAACTTGTCATGCCGGCAAGTAGCGACTCAGGCAGGCGATGCTCTAGTCTTACTTCTCGTTTTTGGTGCTTATCCATCCGGCGAGTAAATACGCTATTTACTGTAAATCGTAATATTTTACGATTTATAACATTCCTTTATTGTTAGAATTAAACGTTTTTGTACATATTTTTATACATTTTTTTATGGTTTTATTATGTAAAAGTTCATCGAATACATGTTTATGTATACGTTAACTATACCACACGTACTACGCATGTCCAGATCGAGTCCCGCAATATATTTTTTCCATTAATACTAGTACAGGGAACACTGTACACTTGCTAAGCCTTTTTAAATTTGACCTGCCATTTGTGGTGTGATGTCCGAAGGTAAAAAAGCATAACCATGTTAAGACTGTTAAGGCGAATGGACATAGAGACAGCCATAAAACTGCACGTACCTGTAAAACAAGTGTACATTAAAATAAACAGTGTAATTGTCTTCCGGCTAACCTAATCAACTTCACTATATCCACAACTCTACTTCCATAGTCATCACTCATAAATCTGCAAAATCTGATTCACTCTGTATCTAATACAGTCATATGCAATACTATACTAATTATAATATATTTAGTCATAGTTGGGTTTTGTCCATCTTATCTTTCTGGGTTTCCCTGTCCCAACACCCTTGCAGGTACTCACAGTAGCCTGTATTCCCTACATTTAGACTGTCCTCTCATTGTGGTGAAAGACAGTTAGTAACCCATTAACTCAGCAATAGTTTTGATATGTTAATTTAAGTATTCTGGTCAGTTACTCTTTCTTGTTATTTTCCTTGAAGTCAAAAAATATAGTAGAATTTACTCCATCTCATTTATTCTCAGTCTCAAAATGTTTTTTGAAATTTGTTTTACCAAACCCTGTCAGTAATAGAAGGCGTATGAGCAACTGTGTTTCCAGACTGCTTTGAACCTTATCCTTATGGCAATCAAGTATACTGCTCACCAAAAATTAGGGCATATGTCAAAATGAAATATCCCCTAATGAAATATCCCCTAATTTTTGTAAGCAGTGTAGGTGTAGGTGACAGTGTCAGCAAAACTCACTGATAAAATTAATTGATAAGAGGGCTACAGAGAAGTTGCTCAAGCAGATAGGAAAGTGCTGCACACTTCCTGTGGCCTCCCTTCACTGATGAGCAGCATTCAGTTCTGCAGAAACACACTAGTAACTTATATAAGGACAAACATAATATCTGTTGCAGTTACCCTAGCAGGGGTATTTATTACCAAAAATAGTACCACTTGTAAGCATAGGTTAATCAGTGTTAATCAGAGTGAAGTAATTTGCGGATTTAAAAGTATTCAGCAGGTATTTCGACTAGGAGAGGCAACTGATAATAAATTTGGGTTCCCAGAATTTGCGTCGCGCAATAGGTAGTGCTTCTGCTGTATAGCACAACAGCCCAGGTTTGGTCATTGTCTCCTGTTACGATCTATGTGGAGTCTGTGACTGTTCTTTATATGTGAATTTAGTCCAGGTAACCCAGTTTCTTTGTATATACCACTCGCGCCACCGGGACTGTGTACAAAGGTGATGCTCTGAAATGGGCTGGTACCTTATGCAGGCTGTATTGCTGCTTCCAGTGTTTCCAGAATAGGCTCTAGGCATATATTAAGGATTGGATGAATAAATATTGAATAAGATTTTAAGTCTGGCAAAGAAGGCTGGGATACACATATACAGCCATAATTCATTCTGAGAAACAGGTTGGCCTGGACTTTGACTGGACATTTTTACATTTACAGTATTTAGCACACATTCACATAATCTTTGTATTCTACTGTATTGCAAATAGAAAGGGTATTTTCAAGTTTAAAAAATACTGCATTCATATGATACGTAATTAAAATGTGTCAGAGGTATCACTGAAAACATGAGTGGAAGCCTAAATGGATATCCAAATACTAAACCATTTGTAATGTATGGAAATTTACAATAATTGTAGAAAATAGAATCAGATTAAATGGAGACTCCAAGTGAATATGAAACAGTTTAAAAGATAAAACTCTAGTCCACATGTGAATTAACAAGCAAGTGAGCACGAGTGGTAAGTTAATTAGACACACACACACACACAACAACAACAACAAGATGTTAACACTGTTACCTGGTGCCTGTGCTGAGGGACTTCAGCCATTTGATTTAAATGTTTTGTTGGCTGAAAAGAAATGCTATATTCCATCAAACTGGCAATAGCCTGATGACTACATAAATTTGCTCACTTCCACTGGCAGATTGCACAAATGTAACTTTAGCCATTAATATCATTCTAAGTAATTGTATATCAAAGTTTTCCATTAGGGTAATTAGGCCACAATACAGTGGGGGAAATAAGTATTTGATACTTACTGCAAAATAGAGGTTTGTCGTTTTTATCGTAGGTACACTTCATCTGTGAGAGAAGAATCTAAAAAATCCATAACATCTCATTGTATGATTTTTGAATAATTAATTTATATGCATTTTATTTCATGATATGAGTATTTGATCACCTACCGACCAGCAAGAATCCTCGCTCTAACAGATTTGTTAGTTTTTCTTTAAGCAGCACTCCTATTCTGCAGTCATTACCTGTATTAATTGCACGTGTTTAAACTCGTTACTTGTGTAAAAGACACCTGTCTACACACACAATCAGTCACACTCCAAACTCCGCACCTTGCCCAAAACAAAAGAGCTGGGAACAAAACTGTAGACCTGCACAAGGCTGGGACTGGCTACAGGACAATAGGCAACAACTGTTTTAACTGTGTAATTATTAGAAAACGCTCACCAATTACCATCTGGATCATCCAGATGAGGCATGGGAGAAGGACATGGGGTCAGATGAGACCAAAATAGAGCTTTTTGGTATGAATTCCACTCACCGTGTTTGGAGGAAGAAGATGGATGAGAACACCACCCTTCTTCTGGAACAGGACGACTGCACCATACCCTCAGTATCCTTCCCTCAGTAAGAGCATTGAAGATGGGTCATGGATGGGTCTTCCAGCATCACAATGACCCGAAACACCAAGCCAGAGCAACTAAGGAGTGGCTCCATAAGAAACATTTCAAGGTCCATGAGTAACCTAGCCAGTCTCCAGACCTGTACCCAATATAAAATCTTTGTAAGGAACTGAAACTCAATGTTGCCTAGCGACAGCCCCAAAACTTGAAAGATCTGGAGAAGATCTGTATGGAAGAGTTAGTCAAAAGAACTACAGGAAACATCTGACCTCTGTCTTTGCAAACAAAGGTTTCTGTACCAAATATTAAGTCAATGTCAATGACTGTAATGTAAATTGACTGTGTAAATTTGTCGGGCCTAAGTTCAGTGCCACTATTATAACAGCTACTACCTATTATTGAATTAACTTCCCCCTTTCTTGATATTTGCACCTAATGCAATTTTTCTAACTTACCAAATGTATCTGTTATAGCTCCAGAGCAGGAGAAAGATCCATGGCCAGCCCCAGTTCTCTACGTCATCATCAAAAACATTCCTGTTCGGCGCTGGAAGGAGTTTTTGCGGCTGCTCTCCATATCTGATGATCAGATGGAGAGAGTGGAGCAGGAGGCAAGGTGGCCTTACATGGAGCAGCAATATCAAATGCTGCGTATTTGGACCCAGAGGAGTGGTGCTAACCTAGAGGACATCTATACTACACTACACAATATGGACCTTTCAGGGTGTGCAGAAGAACTTCAGGAGAAGCTGCAACAGATCCATGTGGTCTAAGATATTTCATTGACCACTTTTGACTCCTGTTCTCAAGGTTCTTCACGTTATTGTTCTCAAAAAGTGATCGAAAAAAAGTCATGGCAGACATGGCATATTCTAAACTGATTGTATTTATGTATGTTGTACACAGCCTTAGCTACAAGTATTACAATATTACAAGACCATGTAATATCAAAATATTTATCTGGGTGAAACTAGCATTGGCAACACAGTACCTCTAACGCACAAGTGAATGTGTGAAAGATTGGCATGTCCTCTGAGAAACAATACGCACTGGGTGAAATCACAATTTATTGGCCAGTAGAGCTGAATAGTAACTTTCTACTTTTAGTTTCAGAAAGTTCTTAAAAATGATTTAAAAGCACTTTGACAATTATACCATGTCCACGATAACCCAAACACCAAATGGAAACCCAATAGCAAAAAAAAAAAGGAAACTGATACAAAGGATACAGGACTGTATTTTTTTAAGTATGAGAAACTACAATTCCCATTGTGCATTGTCAAGGATACCCTTAAATATCTTGCCTCTTGCCTGGCCAGGATTTGCACAAAAAAACTGATCACGTCTAAGGAAAAGAAAGTGGGCTGAGGGTGCACCTCCCTGTCTCTGAAACAGAGACCAATATGGGCTCCAGCATAAGTGGCAGAAGTATACTTGGAGCATTATGGGCTTCTCTGTGCAGGTTTATTTTCGCTCTAGATGTCTGCCACCTGCTGAAATGACATGGGCAGTAGCAATGACCTCGGTTACATGCAGCAGGGCAGCCTGGGAAACCTGGGAATTGGGCTATAACAAATTGGTTAGCGAAAGTGTCAAATTAAAAAATCGCTTTAAAGCTATTACACTTATGCGCCGTTTACCGTCCGTCCGATCAACGTTCATTTTAATAGCCAACCTCCAAAGATTTCTCATAGAACATAAATATCTGTTTTATGTACATCTTATTTTATGTTTCTGTTTTATGGTCATCCCCCAATGCTGTAACAGCAAACCCTGCAGAGTCCCCCATAACTTGGTGGCAATAATGTGAAAAAGAAGAAACTAAGCTAGGGGGTTGTAATTGGAAATGATTACATTTTTTAGATGAAAACAACTGTTCCTAATGTCCTGAGTTTGAACTGTGATGTGGTCTTTTCATGTGTGAGCTGAGCTTACAAGAAGATCAGTTTCTGCAGTTATGGAGCACTGAGATGGACTGGTGTCCTATCCAGTGAGCACTTTCACTTGTGCCTAAAATTCTTTTAGGTTTTTAACAACTGTATAACAGTAATAAGTATATATTGTACAGAACATTGTGCTCAATACAACAAGTATGATGTCAGCATAAACCAAGTGTAGGTGGCTTGAGATATTCAGGTTTACTGTAAGCCATGCAGTGTGTGTGTGTGTGTGTGTGTGTGTATGTGTGTGTGTGTGTGTGTGTGTGCGCATATATGTGTGTTTTCCATTAAGTACTGTATTTATTATCAGTTAAGAAACTGTAGGTTTTAAAAACTTTTAAGGTTTATCATGTACATACATCTGCCACCACAAGATGTGGTTGTGGGTGAGGAACAGTAAGTGACATTTTTTGAAGGTCACACCAACATGTTAGGTGCTGTAATAATATTATTCCATATATTGTCAAAAAGCACAACTGAGCACTGTTTAGCTCTGCTTCATCACAGCACCAGAAATTCCAGGTTCGATGACCTCCTGACTGAGGCTATGCCTGCGTGGACCATGTTCTTACCTTGTCTGCGTGGGTTTCCTCCAGGAACTCCAGTTTATTCCCTAGGGTTGGTTTCTGTCTTGCTTTCTGTGCTTCTTGATATGCACCAAGGCCCCATGGCCCTGAACTGGATTAAATGGGAATGAAAACAAAATTATTATTTAAATGTCACCTATGATATTTTGTGTTCCTCCTAATATAGAATTATGTTTCAATGCAGGCGCATATCAGTGTCCATTAAAGTCACTATATAAGCAAAATCTTTTGCAGCCAGTATTACCGAGTATTATTGGTACCACATGGCAATTACTGTTTATAGATTCATTGTTATAAAGTGTAAAGTCATAAAACATATATTTGTTGCAGTGTACTGCTGTAGCTGCATTATGTACCAAATCATTTAAGACGACGTAGTTGCTATTAGTAACTAGTACTAGTAACTAGTATTTAGTACTCAATCAATAAACAGTGATTATGACCGTGGACTCCACCTGTGTGGAGTTTGCATGTGTAGGTTTTACTCCAAGTGCTCCGGTTACTTCCCACATTCCAAAGACAGATTAGGTATGCTAGGTTAATTGGCTACTCTAAATTGGCCCAGTATGGATGTATGCGTTTGAAACACTGGGCATCTGGATAGCAACTCATTACTGTAAAATCCATAACTGCGGTAGAAGGAACTAAAAAAAAAACACTGAAGTTAGGAACAGCGGAGTTATCTTTTACCTTTATACTATTAACTTTTTTGTAAATCTGGAAGAAATGTTAATAGCTTATGTACATGCAGATGTGAGTTTGAGAGTTGGCTTTGATTGGTAAGCTTTCACAAAAGCAAAAGATTCTGAAATGTAGGATTATCTGAAATACTTAATCTCTGCACCCTTGATTACTTATGTCACAGGCTATGCTTGACATGGATCACATTTGGGACCATTTATCAGTTTCTTGACAAAAGCTAAATGTTTTGTATGATGTAACATGTGTTACTACTTGTTTATGGAGTTTTATATTTTGTTTACATGTAATGGTTTTCATATCTTCATGATTGTTCTTCAATTGAAATATGTTGTTTGAAGACTAATATGGCTCGTTTTATTGTTACTTAATGGCTCTTCCTTCTTTAGCATTTGTTGTTGTGTTCACATTAAGTTCACAGTGTTTTTTACCTTGGTAAGGACTATTTCATTCATCCTGCACTTTCAGTATTCCATTATAAATGTGGCAAACTACAGGGTGTCCAAAAAAAGCAAAAGCTTTTTCTTTTCTTGTCCACAACGAAGCTCAATATATACAATATATACATATCATCAATGTGTTACTAGCGAGTGTCGCACAAATAGCAGAGCTCTGTTAGGAGTGTCCACAAACTTTTGTCTATATAGTGTATTTAACTTTTTTACTCAGTTACCAAACATGTATTAATCCTGTTATCTTAAACTAGCACAACTGTAGAGACATTTTTTTACGCATTAAGTCCCATATAATGCTGGACTTAGATACCCTGTTCAAAATGTGAGCTGGTCCTTAAGTTTGAGTTACGTATGTAGAACCCTGGCAGCAAAGAACACTGCTTCGAAACACCAAGAACCATTGTAGAGAAAAGACTATTGCTGGAACAGTTAACCATCCAAATGAACAGCGAAGGACTTTTTTGTAAATTGTACGCACGTGTAACATTCCAGACATGATGTATTATCATGGGTTGTGTGGTGAGCATGAGAGGAAATACCCTTTTTTGTCCCTTAAGGTCACCGGCACTTCTTGCTATGTTGCGGCATCTTCCTCTCACAGCCGACAGGCGAACGCGTCAGCGAACACTGATCTTAGACGTCATACCATTTCCACTGTTTTTCGCTTCTTTTTACTGTTCCATTTTCACTGATTTTTATGGGCTAATAAAGTGAAAGGGTCAGCCTTATTTTAGAGTTTATTTTAAACAGGTTGTTTTGTTTCATTTTAAACAACTTGTTTTTTGTATGTAGTATAGAGTGTATATGCCATATTACAGGAACTTCTTTGGAGATGTCTAAGGAGTTAAATGTATGTGTTGATTCCACAGTTATTTTCAAACTGTCAAAACAATCAAACGGACGCCACTGTGGCTCGGTGAGTAGCACTGTCGGAAAGGTCCTTTGTTCAGTCCCGAGTGAAGCAGTCTGAGTGGCTTTCTGTGTAAAGTATGCAAGTCCTACCAGGTTTGCTCTTGGTACTCTGCTTTCCTTTTGCAGGTAAGAAAGTCAAGAAGGCACTAAAACAGATGCGTTTTAATATATAGTTATTATATTATACTACAACTCCAATTCCAATGAAGTAGGGTCATTGCATAAAACATAAATAACAGGATACAATGAGTTGAAAATCCTTTTCAACCCATTTTTATTTTTCAAAAACACTACAAAGACAAGATATTTAATGTTCAAACTTATAAACTTTAGTTTTTTGTACTATATTCAAAAATATTATTAGTATATATAATACATAAAATATTATATTATTTTGGTTTTGATGCCTGCAACATGTTCCAAAAAAGTTGGGACAGGGGCATGTTTACATACACCTTTCCTTTTAACAACACTCAATAATTGTTTGGGAACTGAGGACACTAATTGTTGAAGCTTTGAAGTTCGAATTCTTTCCCATTCTTGCCTAATGTCAGATGCTCAACAGTCCGGGGTCTCTGTTGTCGTATTTTGGGCTTCATAAAGCGTCATACATTTTCAATGAGAGACAGGTCTGGACTGCAGGCATTGTCTTGCTGTAATAAGCAGGGACATCCCTGAAAAAGTCTTGGCTGATAGATTTCGCCCCAAATGTTATTGTGTTACATAGTCCTACAGATAAGAAAATTGTGCACTGTGTAAATAAAGCACTTTGGGTTGATTTACACTCGTGTGTGTGTGCATGAGTTTGCTGTATTTGAGTCATACTTTTGCATACTAGCTCCAACTTTCTAAATGTAAATGTTAAGTAAATTAATAGAAAAATAAAAATTTCAAAATGATCCTGATGCTTCATTATGACTGTATGACTGCTTCAGTTTGATCTTTATAGTCAAGGTACTGTGTTTAGTATATTAAATACCACTGTTTGGCCTTTATGGTGTGTAGCATATATTATGGTTCATTTGCCAAAAACACTACTAATATGATGTCTTAGTCTGGGTGGTGTGAGTGTGTTCCCTCAAAGTTAAAATAAAACCTACGCCATTGTTTAGTAATGTTTGGGACAAAGCTGGTCAGTCTGAGTCGGTTTGCCGTTTCCATAGTAACCAAAACAAGCGCACACGCGAGTGCTGTTTGATTACAGAAACTATGGAGTCGACTCTGAAAATGTTGGGCATTAAAGAGTCGAATGTAAGAATCGATACCACAATAATGTTCCTCGTGTCCAAACTAAAACACATAGCAAACCGCATAATACATACAAGAGTACATAAACTAGTAACGGCTTCATTAGTTTTGTTCTTCGAATAAGGGTCACTGAGAGTACATGTTTTTGAAGACTCGACTCACAATTCCCAATCCCTGGTTTCAGAGAATCGGAGAATCGACTCGTTAGGATCGACTCGCAGCTCTAGTATGCATATTTCAATGCAGTTCAGTTCGCTAAAATAAAACAAATAAACAAGTAAAACTGCTGTATTAGAGTTTTGCTATAATAGCGCGTTTATGCTACTCAGTATCTTAAGAATTATTATATTTATAGTCGCCAATTAAATACAGACGCAGAGCAAAGTTGACCACGATTTTTAAACCCTATGGACAGGTAAGCAGAAGAACGCCTGTTATGCGCTGAAATTTATGGTAAGAACTTTATATAATTGTTTTGGTCCTGCTATTTTATTTGTTACGACATACAGTGGTTATCCTTATCAAGTTTCACCCATGGCAACGACATATTGTGTGTCGTTCTGTCGCTTAGTCAGACAGTTTGTAAATGTAAGCGCTGCTTTAAGGTTAAATACTGCAGGACTGAACGTGGTGAATGATTTGCTGATTTTGATGGCGATTTTTTGTTTTGTTTTTATAATTACACGCAAACGTGCTGCCAGTAGCTTTACTCGGGGTTATCGTACCTGTATTTCAAGCCCTCATATGGTTATTATCGACTGTCCTCCATTCATCCATTATCCTCTGCTTAATCCACATGAGCTCGCGGGCCAGCCGGTGCCCTCTGGGCGCAAGGTTCAGAAACAGCCCTACATGGGGCGCCAATCCATTGTAGGGCACAGACACACACTAAGGGCCCCTTTAAAGACACCAATTATCCTAACACGAGGGAGAAAACCGGCGTTCTCTTGAGTAAACCCGCACAGACATGGGAGGATATGCAGACTCCACACAAGCAATAACTCAGAACTCAGACCGCTCCAGCCTGGGACTGAACCCAGGACCTTCTTGCTGTGAGGAAGTGCTGCTACCCACCAAACCACTGTGCTGCCCTTGTTGACAGTCCTTTTCAAAATAAAGACAAATCTCCACTACAGGATACTTCACACGAAGTGCTGGTATCACAAAGAGAAAAACATGTCACCGTTTGACACCTTAGATCCAAATGTAAATACTGTGGTCAAATGCAAGCTTGCTCCATACACAGAGTTTCTTTGAAAAACTTCCACAGTGGCTCCTACTGTACTTTCTCAAAGAAAGTCAGAAATAAAGTAATACAGTAAATAAAAGTTTAACAAACTGTTACAATAGCAGTAGTTGATAGTTATTTTATTAACCTGTAAACGGTACAAAAAAATCAGTAATAAACATAAAGTGTAGTGCTGAGACGATATGTTGGAGTGTTACGTTAGATATGAGTGGAAAGTAGTTTTTGACATTTCGCCTGAAACTGAAACTTAATGTTGTAGACGTCAAAGGCTGAAACCCAAAGGGCTCCCTTTTTCCTCTGAAAGCGTCCTACATAATGGTTAGAAACTACCATTTGAATGAAACTACAGCTCTTCTGATTTGAAGAGTAGACAGTTTGTATTTATTTACTTACTTTTTTAGCGCTATTTATTCACAATTTGCGTTTGTGTCCTACTGCCCAGGAAAAAATGTACTGTGAAATTTGACAGCAGCACCATGAAGTGGCCAAATTACCATCAAAGTTTATCAAAGAACTGAATTTATGGCCCACCTGGCAACTTTGGGCGCAAGGAAAGGAACAGGTCTAGACGGGAAGCCAATCCATCATAGGGCACACACACAGTCATACACACTAAGGGCCACTTTAGAGACACCAATTAACGTAACACGCATGTGTGTGACCTGTGGGAGTAAACCGGAGTACCGGGAGTAAACCCACGCAGACACGGGGAGGACATGCAGATGCTACACAAAAAGGACTCGGGGGATTGGGAGATTGAACCCGGGACCTTTTGCTGTGAGCCACTGTGCTGCCATGATTGAATCAATTTAATTAATGTTATTGTTCAAAATAAATTACTATGTGCAAAACATCTAAACTAGTATGTGACTATGGTAATATCCGGGCAATGTATTTTTGTTTGGTGTCCTTTTACACAGAAGGTAATGCAGACATTAGAGGAGTGCAAACCATTAGTCTTTAATATATGTAAACTGCTATGGCTGTGACTTGGAAATGTATCTTTTTTTAATAGAGGATGTCATGTGAGTCAGCAGAACACGAAGGATATGGCAGCCCCCTATGAGGATTTAGGAGTGACGGAGCTGTGCAGAAAAGGAGATACAATCTATGCTGCTGGAGATGTTGAGCAAGCTGCAGCTCTCTATACACGTGCATTCGGTTGCAATGCAGGATTCACAATGACGCACATGCGCAACTTGAACAGCTCCTGTCTAGAACAGGTCATTTTGACTCTAGAGACTTGGCTTGATGAACATGAAGCACCTCAAAAGTTGATGCGGGGCCTTAACAAAGGGCTGAGTGCTGTATTCCTGTCAACTTTATGTCCCAATAATGTTTCTGCCTCTGCTTTTAAAATGGAATCAGTTCTGCTAGGGGCCGGCCATGGGTCAGAGGAGATATATGCCCGATGTTCAGCTTTTCTGGATGAAAAACGTCAACCTCGTCCTGAGGGTCCTACACGGTTAATTTTGGAGTTAACTAGAGCTCTAGCTTGCTTGCTTTCAGAACCGCATAATCCCAAAGGGCCTAACCTGTATCTACAGGCTTTCCTTGCTAACAGATCAGAGACTGTGAGACTAATCAAGAGTCGGCATGCAGACCATTTGCCACGAATGGTCAAAGCTTTCTTTGAGCAGATTACCCCGAAACTCCCTATTGTCTACACTGTGTGCAACTTGGATAACACTCCGAATGAAAACAGCCATTTTTCTCTTTCTGAATCGGTTGACTTTCTAGTTGCTGTTTCACCTGAAAACTCAGTAGTGAGGGAGCTTCAGGCGGCTTTGCTGTATTCCCTTGGCTTGTTTGATAAAAGTGCTGAAGCTTTTTCACTGGCACTGCAGTCAGAGTCACAGACAGACCCCAATACAAACTTAAACCTGACATTACAGGGGATGCCACCAGAAAGGAAAGCTAGTTTACTTGTAGCCAGAGCGGCTGCCTTGTTTCTAGCCGGTGGACAAGCGAGTGCAGCTTGCAGAGACCTTGCTGAAGGTTTTGCTGTCCACCCAGCAACAGCCAGGCAACAGTTCCAGAAGTTGTTCTCTAAAAATGAAATGGCAGCTTTAGTTCGAGTAGAGTTGCGCCAACAGGCAGAGAAAGGCCTCACTAGCTTTAAGGAGACTGTCTTACTTAGACTGGACCCACGTTCCAGTGAGGGAGTAGAACTCCTGAATCCTGTCATTTCCCAGCTGCAAGCTCTGTGCCACCTGGAGCCTGATGGAGGGGGGCGGGAGCTGCGTGTCCGATTGGCAGACTGTCTTCTCCTTAGTGGACAGTTCAGAGAGGCGCTGTCCATTAGCAGCCAGCTTGTCGCTGCCTCGTCGTCCCAACAGAGCTACCTAAATACGGTGCAGGTGCTACGTGGCTTTGCCCGGTTATTCTCTGAGGACCACCAGGGAGCTCTGGAGGATTTCCAGGCTGTGATTGAGCATAGCGCTCCTCACCCATCGAGCTGTGTGCGCGCGCTATGTGGAAGGGGCTTGTTGCGCATGACGGCTGACTCACACTACCTGGCTGCTCTGGACTACATTACAGCCAGCCAGCTTCAGCATCAGGAAACTGCACTGACCGTGAGGTGCTTGGTACCTTGGAACTGCCGTGGGCTGCTGTGCACCGTGTTGCTTGAGCAGGGAAGGGCCATGCTGGAGGGTTTTGGAGAGAAACCAACTACTATCGGTGCATATACAGTTCAGGTCCATCCACAGAGAGACCAGCTATCATCCACGAAGACAAAGGACCATCAATCCATATTGACTACGGACAGGTGCGCCAACAGCAAAGAAGGGTACTACACTATACTGTACTATACACTTTATTATTAACTCTAACACTATAATTAAATTACTGTAGAAACCGTAAATAAACTATACCTAGAGGTGTGCAATATTAAGAAATAATGATAAATGACATGAAAATGGATTTTCTCAATAATGGTAATTAGATACTCAACTGTCTGCATTGGCACTGCGTCTTTTGCTACATACAGTGGTGCTCAAAAGTTTGTGAACCCTTTATAATTCTCTGTATTTCTGTATATATATGACCTAAAACATCATCAGATTGTCCTAAAAGTAGATAAAGACAACCCAATTATACAAATAAAACAAAAAGATTATACTCAGTAATTTATTTATTGAGGAAAATAATCCAATATCACATATTTGTGAGTTGCAAAAGTATGCGAACCTCTAGGATTAGCAGTTAATTTGAAGGTGAAATGAGAGTCGGGTGTTTGTAATTAATGGGAGGATAATCAGGTGTGAGTGGGAAGACTTTTATTTAAAGAACAGGGATCTATCAAAGTCTGCTCTTCACAACACGTTTGTGGAAGTGTATCATGGCACGAACAAAGGAGATTTCTGAAGACCTCAGAAAAAGAGTCGTTGATGCTCATCAGGCTGGAGAAGGTCTGATCTCTAAAGGCTCATCTCTAAAGAGTTTGGAGTCCACCAAACCACAGTCAGACAGATTGTATACAAATAGAGGAAATTTAAGACCATTGTTACCCTTGTTGACCAACAAAGATCACCCCAAGAGCAAGGCATTTAATAGTCAGGAGGTCACTAAGGAGCCCAGGGTAACTTCTAAGTAACTGAAGGCCTCTCTCACATTGGCTAATGTTAATGTTCATGAGTCCACCATCAGGACAACACTGAACAACAATGGTGTGCATGGCAGGGTTGCTCTCCAAAAATAACATTGCTGCTGGTCTGCAGTTTGCTAAAGATCACATGGACAAGCCAGAAGGTTATTATAAAAATATTTTGTGGACAGACAAGCCCAAAATCGACTTAAAACCTTTTGGATTAAATGAAAAGCATTATGTTTGGAGAAAGAAAAACGCTGCATTCCTGCATAAGAACCTTATCCCATCTGTGAAACATGGTGGTGGTAGTATCATGGTTTGGCTTGCCATCATTGACAGAACAATGAATTCCGAATGATATCAGAGAATTCTAAAGGAAAATGTCAGGACATCTGCCCATGAACTGAATCTCAAAACAATGTGGGTCATGCAGCGAAATAATGACCCTAAGCACACAAGTCATTCTACCAAAGAATTGTTAACAAATTGTAAGAAAATATGGAATGGCCAAGTCAAAGTCCTATCCTTTATCCCATCGAAATGTTGTGGAAGGACCAGAAGCGAGCAGTTAATGTGAGGAAACCCACCAAGATCCCAGAGCTGAAGCTGTTCTGTACGGAGAAATGGGCAGGACAGATCAACAGTTACCCCAAATGTTTAGTTACAGTTATTGCTGCACAGGGGGGGGGGGGGTCACACCAGATACTGAAAGCAAAGGTTCACATACTTTTACCAC
>JAUZST010016975.1:0-34005 GCA_034779995.1 Parotocinclus haroldoi
AATAATACATTAATTAGTAGTATTAGTAAGAGTAGGCTCAGATGAAGTATGGAAATATTTTATATGTGATGTCCTTACCTGAAATGTTTTTATCAGGATGGGTTTAAATGTGGATGCAAGCAAGAGTTGAAATCCCTTGTAGATTAACAAAGCAATTAAGTTTAATGCCTAGTACAATTTGAATACCCAGAGGGCTCATGTGTGAACTTGGTGGTTTATAATTTTAACACATTGAATTGATCAATGTGATAAACTCAACTGCTGAAAAAGTAGTATCTATCAGTAAGGTACTGTAGTTCTGTAGTTTTGGAGTGCAAGAGATTTAAAATTGTGGCACATTTTCTTTTTACACTGTGGCATAGTGTCCCATAACGATGCTAGAATATTATAGACTATGATCCACCGATGCAATGCTGCAATGTAATCGTCATATTATCCCACTGACCAAAATTTAAAAGGCAACTGCATGCCTGTGTAGTGCAGCTTTATGCGTACAGCAACTGAGGGAGCTTGCAGCCAAAAGCCTTTAGTAATGTGACAGAGCAGATGCTAACAGTAATGACAGTGGGGATTATCCAGTAATTGTGGAAACATAAATCATTCTGGTCAGGCACAGACAGAGGTGATTATAAAGGGAGGGAGAGCAAAGGAGCATCTGTGGTCTTTACTGAGATGTTGTGGTCTTACTTCAGCTGGCATTTGTGTTGCTAATAAGTTAGCAAACTGATTAAATCTTTTCATATGATGAAAGTGTAAGAAGTGATTTCCGTAGCAGATAACACTTTTTGAGACTTAGCTTTGATCTTGAGCCTCTTGGCTTATTTTGTGTGTTCAGAATGTTCTATCTGTGTCCATGTGGGTTGTCTCACAAATCAACACATAAATATGGCTTAGTTGGATTGGCTGTGTAAATTACCCCTATGCGTTAGTTTGGTGATGCAATAGGCTGGTGCTGGGATAGGTCCTGGATCAAACACAACCTTAACCAAGATAAAAGAGGTTACTAAGGTTAAATAAATACAAAGTCTGTAAGCTATTGTATATTTTGGATTTTACCATTAATGCCCTCGAATCTATCACTTTGCATTATCTTTCATTCTGTTTCCTTCCTTTATCCTACCTTTCCACATCACAGCTCCAATAAACCATACTCTCAGTTCAGCAATAATTATTGTTAATCCAAGTAAAACATAATTTTCATAATTTAAATTAAGTGATGGATGATTGCAAAATTAAAAATTATAGAGGAGCGTCTTGTACTTCCACAGGAGTTTTGTACTTTTCTTGTGTTTGCTGAGTTTATTTATCATTTTAAAGGATACAATGCAGGGATGTCCAATATTATCCACAAAGGGCCGGTGTGGCTGCTGATTCTCCCTCCAACCAAGCAACAACTACACCTGATTCTACCCACCTAATCAACTTCACGCAGCTGTGTTGTCTCCTGAGGTGTAGCTCCTATTAAGTTGGAAAAGCTGCATCCACACCAATACTTTGGACAAGGTTGGACATCGATTATATAATATATATATACAGTATCTTGACTAATAATTACCTGGGAACATTTGCAAAAGCCTTTATGGGCAGAAAAAAACATGGGATCTAAGATCTGAATAAAACAAGTCATACCAGGACGACAATAACAAACTCTGAGTCAAGACCGGAAGTAGGTTCAAAGCAGAAAATGTATTTTACTTAAAACAGTATTTTAACTTGTTTTTTTCTGTAGTTTTGCATTATTTATACATGATTGCTGCCAACATATTAAAACCTGTAAATCATTGTTGAGAGGTTGTCTAGATGCACTGGAATAGCTCATAAAAGCGCTAGTCATGACACCAAAGGCTTTATTAGCAGAGTGGGAGGAGGAAGCCATCGTGATTGAACTACAGTTTTCCTGCATGATAACTTAAATCTGCCAGAAAGGAAGCCCCCAAACCTAAACTGCATCCCCAAATCGGAAAAGTTGGGACAGTATGAAAAATGCAATGCTAATACCAAGTGATGACGTGTTTAAGTGTTGTTTTATGACATTCTTCTCGCAAAGGTGTGCAACAGTACAGAGTTACTGTAGTCAGGTTTTGTGTTTCAAAATTCTTCATACATTCTCAACTGGGGACAGGTTGCAATTGCAAGCTGGCCAGTCCTGTAGCTGAACCTGAATCATTCCATAGCCATGCCTTTGTAATGTGTGTTCGTCCCTGAAAAATATATTGTCTTGAGGGCTCTAAAATCTCAATATACTTTGCTGCATTACAGAAAGGTAAATTATCCGTCTAATCACTAATCGATCATCTGAAATAGTGCTCAAACTTTTGTCTATGCCAGTTTAGGTTTATTACTGATATTATGTGTGACTTACAATTTGCAGGAATGTCATATTTAAGTTCCTTGCATACACTGTGTTAATAGCTCTATTAATAAAATCAACATGTCACATGACTGGAGTACCTTAACTTTGCACCATAGTAACAGTGGATATAAAATAATCATTGCATGTCCTAGAGCACCACAGAAGTTTAAGTTCGGAAAAGTTTGTATCCACAAATATTAGTCCATGTGGTTACCTAAAACCAACAGTTATTTTTCTTTCCAGCTCTAGTATCAACTGTTGCCAAAACTGCTCTCTACCCTAAAACTACTGACCACAAAGAAGCTTCTCACGACTGAAGAAAGAATATTGCTAAGCAGGTGAGTTGCTAAGAGACCAGTATAACATAGTATTAATGATACATTTAAACTTATCTTAATGATAAAATAAACATTTTTGTTAGCTGGGAGATTAATTTGTCTCCGCATAATTTACTTCTGCCTTGTTATGCATGAATCAAAATAAATCCAGCTGCTTGGAAAGAGAACATAAATGGCATTCCTACGCTCATAGCCTACAGTGAATAACAATAGGAGCTCAGTATTACAGACATAGACCACATCTGAAGAGATATGTGGCAGGAGACACTGAAACCAGGGTGTCACTCAAGAGTTGTATGTAACAGAAGCTTTGCACTAATGTATTTGAAAGATCAGAAGCATCTAGAAACAGAGGACAATAGGCAGAGATATTATCAGCCTGCTCCTGCAGACTTCTGTGTTTAGGAACGTGGCATACATTGGCCATGTGCTCTGAATGATTTAGGTGTCATTAATAATTCAGGGTTTCCCTGGGCTAATTACATAAATGCCAGGGGTTGGGGAGATGCTGGAAGATGTACAGACATAGGGTGGTTGAATGGCTATTTGACTAATGTGGGTAGGCATAAAAGCTGCTGCATAATTGCTATGCATTGTATTTTTTTCATATTCCTTCCCATATTAAGCTAGTTTAGAGAGAGAGCACTTAGAAAGACCACTTTAGGCTAAATGTACCTTTTTGCCTACCCATACAATCAAGTTTTTTGCAGATAATAAGGATGCACAAATATGCATCTTGTCTCAGAAGCTCAAGCAGCCCCAGTCAGATAAACTTGGCAGAAAAATGGCATGACAAAGACCAAAGGCCAAAAAGGACCCCAGACCACAGCCTCCAGAGCCACACGTCCCAGTCAAACAAAAGCCTGTGTAAATGAAAGTGTTTTTAGTCTTAATTGGGAGAGTTTCCAAATCCCAAACAAAAGGTGGGGAGCTTAGTCCATAGCTGAGCTTGGTGGCCATGTAAGAAAACGCCCTGCCTGCTGTGACCTTTGTAATTCTAGTAACTAAAAGGAGCCCTGCGCCTTGTGAACAAGATAAAAATGCTGGGTTGTAAACCTTGTATAAAGAGTTCACTAAAATAAAATGTATTTTAATATAACAGGTAATGAATAAGATAAGCCAGTTTCTCATCATCTATAAAAGTGTATATATATGTGTATATTTCCAAGCTTAACAATATCACATAATTGAAAGAAAGCAGTTGTAGTAATGTTGCCATGTATACATCACAGGAGAAGTCAAATGTGACACCAATGTTTTTTACAGATAGACTGGGTGTTAATGAGCAATTATCAAGGTCTGGCATAGATTTCGATAACCTGCATCTGGTAGCTTTGGGTCCAACTAATAATACATCAGTTTATCAGGGTTAAGCGAAAGAAAATTATACACCGTTAAACATCTTTATTTACTGATTGCATGAATGTCATTTGCTTTGGTTTAAATACAAAAACAGGTATCATCAGCACAGCAGTGGGAACTAATTCCGTGTTTATGAATAATTAAACCCAATGGTAGCAAGTACAGTGAAAATAATAGTGGACCTAACACTGGCCCCTGTAGGATACTCTACATTTAGGCTCTGTGCTCTGAGCATAAATTATTTAACTAAACAAATTGACAACAGTCAGTCAATCATTTAACACATATGGTAAAAATATAATCCAATAAAAGAAGAAAGTGGTTCACACATTGCCTGGGGGCATTAATATATGACTAAGAAACTAATTCAGTTTCAGTTTCAGTGATGCCAACTAGTAAACAGTTTTTTTATAGTAAACTGCCTTTTTCATTTGTTATTAAACATGCATTCCTGCATTTTTGTTTGTGCTCTTATACATTCATTGGTTTATTTCAACAATTAACTATTCATAAATAAGTATTTCCATTGAGACTGCCAGAATCTGTAACCCCTAAATTTATACCACTTGACTGTTTTTTATTGATCTTTTATTTTTTGCTTTTTGTCAATGCTGTGGGGTTTTTAGTCTAAGACTTTAGCTAAAGTCTTCTAGCTAAAGATTTATCATTATTTAGCATGAGATTTATCATAAATCATTTAAAATGTACTTCATTTAGATGAGTCATATTTTACTCAAATTCCCACATTTCAAATAACAAAATGGGACTGCACCCCTGGATTTCAGTAGTTACATCTCACTGTTCATTCAGTGTGTAAACATTAAATGTTATCACTACCAAATACAGTTCACCATAAGTTCAAAATGTCACTGCTGTTATGGGAAATTAAAATATATTTAATATAATAACTGGAAATACAATATGAGAACTCTGCACTTTTACACCTCTCAGTGTCAGTTTCCTTGTAGGTTGTAGGTTACTAGACATTATTGTCTACATTGTACCTTAGAGGTGCACTGATCCCTTTCTGGTTCCTCTTATGGTTTCTTTTTCTCATATGAGATATAAACCTCATATTAGGTTATTCCCTTGCCACTGTCTCCACTCGCTTGCTCAACAGACCTCAGATCTTTGCAAAGTTTCTTTGTGACATATTGTAAAAAACTGTTATACAAATAAAATCAGACTGACTGATTGATTTTTTCCAGTTTTCCTGTTTCAGTACAATCGATTATGATTCCTGTACTCTGGACATCTGTCAACTGCTACCAATTGGATATACTTTTTTGAAAATATGTTTAACCTCTCTAGAACCCATTGTGTCTTTCATGGGGTTGTAATTAAAATCATGGCATAATGTAAAAAACATGAATGAAGTAATTTTAAAAATGTTTAAAAAAAAACATGACACATTTAGTAACTTGCAAAGTTTAACTAAAGAAGCATGTAATGTGACCAGTCATGATGATTACATGTATGATCATTCTGCTCTATTTATACAAACAGAAAGAACCTCTGATATTTATCACGTTTTGCAATAATGCACTAGAGGTTTAGAGCAACCATGGCCAAGAGACGTTTCTAACGTATTGAACATGCCTATCTGATATCCAATGTGTTGGAGACAGTATAAGCCTGAGATATTTAATAGATTAATTTAATGTGTTGATAAACGTCCATTCTAGCATTTTATGCCTGCAACACATTATAAAAAATTGGGACATTGGGACAGGGGCAATTTAGAGCTAGTAATGAATTAAAATAACTAAATAATTGATCAAATAAATGAATCAGACTGTTATAGGCAACAAGTTTAAGAGCCAGGGTCTGTCAGGGTATGGGGCTGTGTCAGTGCCCTTAACAGAGGTCTTTGGGTCACTTCTGTGATGGCAGAAAAAGACATTGAGATTTTAGAGCAACATATGCTACCTCCAAGGTATCATCTTTATCAGGGTAAATGTGGAATGTGTTGCAGGCTTGAAATGCAGTAATTGATTGTTTATTACCAAATGAAATGAAGCTGACGAGACAAAAAACAAAACATATGGGAATTATACTGCCTGTAGCGAAATAAAAATTAAAGTAAACATATTTTTATATATAGATTTTCCATAATGTCCTACCGTTTTCTAATTTGGGGTTGTTTAAAAACAAACATAATACAAAAGTTTTCTAAGGGAGGGCTATCGCACCCAAAGGTTGACCTGACCTCTGATACTGCAATTTCCCTCAGGATCAAGTTCTATCCTATCCTATATACAGATACGCCACCAGTTGCACCCTGAATCTTAACACCACATACACAGTCCTCTGCACTCGAAGCTTTAGGGCAACAGAGGCCTCATAAAATAGCATCAGAAAGCTGCTCTTATCCAAAGTACTTGCAACTCTCATATAAAGATTTCGTTATTTCACAGTGGTGGCTGCAAACTAAAAGACAAATTAGTCCCATTGCAGAAAGGGGAAGCTACTAAAACAGTGTGTGGTTTATCCAGGGAACCAGAGCCAAACTGTGGAAGCAGTTGTGATCGCATGTAGAAAACACTAGATCGCATAAATTCATCTGTTGTCAAAAGGCGTAAATGTGGTTTCTTGTGCAAATGAGCACAAGACTAAAAATGTGTTGTATACATCAGTCAAACAATACATCACTCTCCACTGTTAATATGACAGTGACAATGGAAAGTTATTTTAAAATGGTTTTGTCGTGCTGCATTAAACATCTTTATGTATGAAGTGACATTTTGTCATAATTTTCACTTCTGATTTTTTTAGACTCAAGGTTGATTTAATTATTACTCATTTTAAAAATCTATCTACTAATGGATGAAGTTTGTCAATGAACCACAAGCGTTCAGTCAAAAGTATTCAAGTATTCACTTTTCCCAAAATAGAAAGATGAGCCCAATGAAGTCAACGTGTTTTATGCAGGTTGATTTAAGGTGTGGCAGACTAAGCACAAAAACGTATAGCCAAAATATATGGAATAAAAAATGTGTTAGTTAAAAGTCTAAAGTTTGTTAGACCCCGAGGAAACAAGAATACACGGGTAAAATGCATGTGAATTTAAATCAAATGTTGTATAACTACAGTACAGTATAGTTACAGTATTTGTTAACTATGTTAACCCCAGTGCAAAATTGTATAGGACTAATTTTCATACAAAAATGGTATTATAGAGTCAAAGAAGGAAGTAAATGACAAAAGTAATATCTAACTCACATACCCTTGAAATAAATTTACCAAGGTTCCATGGAGCAAAGGAAACAGGACTATATTATACTATATATAGTATTTGAAACTGAACCCTCTGAGTCAAAGTGCAAACTGAGAAGCAGGATGAAATTATTATTTCAGTTATTATTCGACGCTTGTGGTTACAGAAGAAAGCACATTCACCTTCAAGCGCCAGAGACAAAAATATCTTACACTGAGATATGTTTTAGGCTCTAACAGTCATGTCATTGTCTTAAAAATTCATACAGTGAGTATGAATTTATGGCATGGCAGAGTAGATGATAAGAAAAGATTCCTCATAATAGTTCTTAACACCATCAGAAAAGATTAAGACTTTTAAATTAGAAGCGAAGCTGTCATGAGATAACAACAACTAAATGCCAATACTTATGATTGTAATACAAGAAATGAGGAAAAGCAAGGAAAAAAAATACAGTGTGGTGGTTGTTATTCTTGGTTTGATTTCATTAACACTTTGATAAAAAATGGATACTAATTACATAGCTGGAAAGTTGTGACACATGCTGTTAAAGTATTCCAATAACTTTCAGAGCATTAGATTTCCCCCAAAAGATGCCCCTAACCCAAAGTAAAGACTATACCCCCTTACTTATTTTCATCTTCACCCAGATGCTATTCTATGGGTACACAAAAAAACCCTGAAGTCTACCATCTGTTTTAACCCTATTCAAAGGCAATAGCTGGAGCGGTGGTGTGAACAGTGTTATGTTAGAGCAAACATGGCAATTAAGCTAATTAAGTTCCTGCAGATTCCTTTTGATTTATGGCAGTCTATGTAAGATGGTTTCAGGAAACACTGGTTCTTTTCCTCTGCTGTGCTGTAATGATGATGATAGTAGTGGTGATGGTGGTATGGCTTTTAACAGCGACTAGGGTAAACTGCTCCTTGGGTGGCTGTCACTAACTGAGGTCGACAGATTAAGATCAGCCTGGTTGACGGGGCTTCTGTCCCGTGTCAGCTCGCAGCCCATACCTGTCAATCAAATGCTGAGGCCTGTAGTATTGCCAAGCAGGGTTATGCAGTGGGTGGACAGGAGGAGAAAAGAAAATAAGAAAAGGGGCATGAGAATGTTCCTAATTTATTGATAACATGTATCATGTATGTCCACTTGCACAGTGGAACCTCAGAAAGTCAGAGAGTCTGAAATCACACCTGTAAACTGATATAATATAATATAATATAATATAATATAATATAATATAATATAATATAATATAATATAAGGAATACAGAAGACGCTTATGATATCTTCGTAGTTCTTCTTGTTTTCTAAATCATGTGGACTAGATTACATGCATTGTAGTTAGACAATCCCATTATTGAGGTTTTTATTTAGGGTGTCCATGGAACTGGAATTTTTGTGTTAATTTGGGAGCAAAAACAACTTCATACAGACCGTTGATGTACAACTTGTTTGAGTGAAAAGGCGTTTCACTGTAGTACATATTCAGGTACATCTACAATGTGATTACTGACTGATCTGTATAAAATGATTCACCTAATCATCAGCTTTAATTAATTGAAGTCCACCATGATGTCACTGTTGCCACTAATGGATATTTGAACAACACTGTTAAAGCTTGAAGACTTCACAAAAGTGCTACTTCAATGACTGTAAATGGAACAAACTAAAGAGCCCTTGGTCTTCATGACTTGTCGTCTCAGTATCCAGAATAGCTCTGAAAATTTTCTTTTTGCATATCTCTGTACTCTTAATCAAACTTGCTAAATCAAACAAAAAAAAAAAACCTCTTATGGCCTTCTGTTCAATATGCCCTTCTCAGCAGCCTCTGGTTGATAATGGCTCTCCAGGGTTACAAATGCTGCTGAAATCCTGACTTCAGCACACACATACAGAGCTATGTAGGAAAGTCAGGCAGGAGTCACAATGAAGGGCACAGCAGCATGGAAACACAGGGCAACAGCCTGACTCTGCCCCACTGGGTTACTGCCTTAGAGCACAGGGGAGAAATCTACATTACAGAGCTCATGTTGCTGTGCTTCTTTTATTGCTACATAAACATGCACTTGGGCATAAAACAATGTGTGTGTGTGTGTGTGTGTGTGTGTGTGTGTGTGTGTGTGTGTGTGTGTGTGTGTGTGTGTGTGTGTGTGTGTGTATACAGTGCCTTGTTTGTTTTACCATGATGCTTTATATAAAAACACATTGATACAATGGAACACTGGCAATGCAGAAAGGAAAACTGTAAGTTATTCATGTGCTTGTTACTGGTATGTGCTGTAATTAAACATTGCCAGCACCTTCAAACACAGTACGAGTAAAATTGCTTAAATTGCTTTGAATACTTAAGGTGAACTATGAATGCAGGTTCTTGGAAGTGTCATGGGAGGTCAAATCCCTCCGTACTCCATAACTGTGAAACAGAAGTCTCTGAAGGGCAGTACTATGCGCACGACACCAATTCCAGAAGTGGGTAGACAACTGAACAGCTTGCCCATAGCTAACATGCACGCTCATCCTGCTCAGCATGAACACAGATGTGGGTCATCAGACATCTGCTTCTCTGCTTCTCTCCCATATTCGTTTTAATAACCACTCCCAAATCATGCAGATTATTGGAATATTATCGTGCAGCCTCAAAGTGGCTGTCCAGGCCCTGGCTCTGATGAAGGTGTAGTGCAGGGCACCATATGTTCCAGAAGGTCAGGTTTTTCTCTAAGAGCAAAACCTAAAAAAAATAGAGGGTAAACAGGGGTACTTCAATATCATGGAATACTAACACAGAACCTAACTGATTTAAGGAACCATGATTTAATGTTTACATTAGATAGTTAATTAAAAAGTTACACAGATATTTAAGTGTGATTGATAGCATTGTATTGCATAATATACTACCAAAAAGTTTTTACATGAACGGCTTCACTGCTTCTGATAATTTATGGTTTTATCATACCTTGATAAAATATAAGGGAGCCACAAATGAGACAGTATTCACTGATATATCAGAATGTACAGGGGGTCTAGAGGCTAAGTTATACTTTCACTTTAGAGTGTCACACATGACTACTGGCATTTATACTTGATGCTTCCATTATGTTACATTACACTACTTATGTCATGTAGCACACACTCTTATCCAGAACATCTGGTACAATCTTACAACCAAAGCAATTGTGAGCTAAGGACCTTCCTCAAGAGCCCAGTAGTGGAAGCTTGTCAGAGGTGAGATTTGAACCTTGGACCTTCTGGTATATAGTCCTTAACTGCTGAGCTTCCACACCTGAATATCTCTATGTTTGCGTAACACTAGAACAGAGTAAGTAGATGAATACAGGATGCCCAAACTAAAGCAGTATTTTATTGTAAACAATCCAGGACAATCAGACCTGAGCAAAAAGAAGTTAAAGCATGAGTTCAAACCTGTGTTCAGTAAATAGAATTGTTAGTCCACAGGGCAAATGTCTATACTGGTCAGTCTAAAGAAGGGTCAGGAAGCAGAGCAGCTACAGCCAAGCAGAAAAGCGAAGCAACAGAGGGACGAGATAGAGAGTAGGTCAGTGACAAATAGTGGAAGCATGTCTGTAAATCCAGTAAGTTGTGAAAGAGTCCATGTCCATGTGAATGTACTCATAATCATCATAATAATAATAATAATGGATGAGACACTGGACCATAGTGAGAATGAGAGTGAGGGTGACACGTGGGATTACTAGACCAGTGAATGAGATAGCTACTCTCTAGCTATATGGTACATGCATAACCTTCCATATCAAGATATCAGCATGATTTAGAAAAGCTGTCATATCCAAACCATAAAAATCCAGTAGCTAAATAATCCTGCTTAATCCAATTAACCAGCAAAACAGGGCAAAAGGTGGGACCCAACATTAAGCAGAGGTGCTTAAAACACCAGCTGACCTAGCACATTGACCTCAGATTTATTTAAATATGCCTTTCTAATATTATCAGAATGTGCCACATGCAAAAGCTCAGTATGCAGCTAAAACAATGATTGTACAGAAGTTAAAGATTTTTAACGACAGTATGAAGGAATTCAGAATAAAAGAAAACATTTTACCTGCTCTCCACTAAAAGGACACATAAAATGTTGCAACAAGGTCATTGAGGTTATCGTGTGGACAGTTCTACGTGAAAACCAGCATCTTTCTTGTAACCAAAGCAGTAACAACAATTGATTTCATGAAGACTCTTCATTTGGTTTACTTAATTTGTCCATTCCATGTACTTTTGAACCTTTTATATTTAATTCCTGTTTGTTTATAACAGTACAGAAGGTGACATTTAAAACTGTAGGCAACTCTAAAGCAACTGTAACTTTGGCTCAGACAAGACAGTATTGCTAAGGCAGCATGCATTTAAACCTTAAACCTTAGAGATGTGCTTTGTGCCAGAATGTCATTTTATTAGATTCAGACTTGTTTTAATATTGTGTTTGACTATAGTCTGAATTCCCATAGCATAACAACCTGGATTTTAACCCACCACCACAGTAATGTAAGGTGGCAGCTTTTCTAGACTTACACAAAGCATCCTGAAAATGAAGGTTCAGAAAAATCTAAAGGAATGAACTCCTGCCTGTGTCAATACTGCAAACGTCGCACAACAATTACAACCCTGTTGATCTGCAACATGATTATTAAGCTTCCTCTCCACATAAATGCAGACACCCACACACATCTAAGGTTTCTCTGACACTTATTTAACATTCATGTTAGGTCTATCAGTAGGAGTCAAGGCCTGACTTTGTTTATAGCACTCTGTGGACTTGTACTGCTTCTGCCACCTCAGCTGCAAATGTTGTTTACTTAATGATGAGGCTTATGCCTGAAACTTTGATGTACCTACCAACACACTCCTGCATGATATGAATGAATCTGCATTGCAGCACATAGTGTTATAGGGTACCTGGTGATTACTCCCAGTGCCCAATTCATTAGATCTACCACATGCACTTTGTAGGTACACAATTACTTATTGTACCCATCTGTTGCTATGCAGAGTTTTCAGATGCCCTCTACCTTACCTTCACTAAAATGGGATCACCACAGGACCACCACTGTATAGGTATGATTTGGATGGTGGCTCATTGTCTGCCCAGCAGTGACAGTGACATGGTAGTTTGTGTTGTGCTGGTATAACTGCATCTTTTTAAGACACTCCTATCTTGGGGGAGTAAAGATTCTAGCTTATTAGTGATAATTGTCCTCTAGTCCTTCATCACCCTCAGCTTCTAACCACAGGCTGAATGTTTTTGGCTGTCAGATTATTCTCAACCCAGCAGTAACGCTGAACTAATTCAAACTTCCAGAAATGCTGCTGTGCTTGAAATGCTCAATCCAGCACCAGCACAATACCATGTCACTTCATTTATTTACATATACACTTATGTCATTTAACAGATGCCTTTATTCAGAGCGATAGTCTTGCACTGGTTCTTTGATGGACTGAGCGACAGACTAATGCATTTCACAAAACAACAGATCAGCAACAATTAGTGATTGTCCACAAACAGTATATAGTAGATGTACCTTAAAACGTCAATTTCATACACCTTTCATACACCTTTAAATTGGATGCGTTGCTTGATTTTATGTCTAAGCATTATACATAGTTTTGACATTCGCTGCACTGAGAGGCTATCTTGTTCATTTCTGTGTAGAGATTATCACCTTTTATCACAGTTCATGTGGAAAATGGATAAGCTGCATAGTAAGTACTTAAGTTAAAACGCATACCAAATTTGTGACAAGATAGTAGCCTCATAAGTATTGTGAACCAGCTGACCTTTGCTGTTGTTTATTACTGCCATTACAGATAAATAAACATTACAACATGATGAGTGAAGCAAAGTGAAGAATGAGTCTTGTTCATGATTTCCCATACTCACAGCATTACTCAGACCACATCAAAGGGCAGTGAATCCCTCCATCCTCTGACTGATTAAGCATGCCATGCCAACAAAACTTTCCAGATGAGGACACAGGATCATACAATGACTTTATGTACTGAACTAAAATATGTTGAAAATCAAAATGAAATATCCCTTAATTAAATATCACCTAATTTTTTAGCAGTATAGTTATAATTATAATTATTGTATTTTTAAATGTTCTCAATATTTATTTAGCTTCTGTTTATTTACACTATTACTATAAATGTTATATTACTATAGTTTCTTTCTCATAATGCTTAGAGTAATTTTCCTTTCTACTGTCACACTACACTTGCTTAATCTGTACTTTGAGACAATGCTCCATTGATTAGATGCTATTAAAACAAATCCTACTTTGACTTTGTGCTGTAAAGGTTGTGTTCACAAATAATCACTATTTTGAAGCTGATCATTTTCCCAAATATTAGATGGATATTAAAAAATATTTATTAGCTCTGTGTTGTACAGATTGCTGTAACAAAATGTATTACTTGTGCTTATAGTGTTGCCTATGCTCTTAAATCTAAAACATAACTTAAGACATTCTGAATTAATTAAGTTACACTATCTGACAAAAAATAGCACTCAGATAGAAATGCCGGATCACTGCAAAACTTGCAGAATGACATACAGTTATGTTGCAGGAAGATATGTAAAGGATTATAAGTGTGATCTGAGTCAGAGTGGCCTAGATGGCAAGCTATTTGTCTAAACAATCATTGTGCGTGTTCTGCCACTGACAGATAACCGTCATATTTGCAGTTGCGTTGTTAACAAGAAACCTTTGAGTCCATCATAGACGCAAGTTTAACAGTCAATGCTCTCTCAACAAAATCAACATTCCTTAAAAGTAGCCTCTGAGAGACTTTTTATAGACAGTGGGGGAAACACTTTTCTGGCAAGACCCAGTGTTGCAGGTAACCCAGGACTAAACACCTGCAATAACTTAGACATTTGCCTGCAATATAAAAGCAGGCTGTATTTCGCAGCAATCCAACAATTCTATCTGAATATCATAAATTCATGACTGGCAAAAAGACTGTACAAAAGAAGCACAATCTACCTTATCCTGATATTGGTCAGTTTTTATAAGGAATCATTGACCTAGCAGTGTGTACTCGGGCTGTAGTGAAAGGTAAATCTTGCTTGGATTACCTTAGCATCCTTGAGGTCAGCAGCAGGAGCATGTTCAGAAGTAGCAGGGTGAGCTGTTATGCAACATGTGAGATTGGGCTAATCTTCTTTGGCTGCCTTACTCCTCCTGGACATCATGGCCACGCACAAAGACACACTCCTAAGTGTTACTAATGGCTTTAGGAACATGCTACAAAGAGCTCCCATGGTTAGGCCATCCTGCCATTACATGTGGCCAGAGGGGGATAGAGACCTACAAATAATGATAAACAGATAGAGTAAAGTCTTTCCAAGTATTAAAAGTTCACAACCTAATTAAATGCACAATGTCTTGCCTTTCTCTTGTCAACAACTAGGATTACTACATAATTGTAACTAAATTGTACTAGCATATGCTGGCCTTTATCTCTCTCACCAGGTAAGAAGCAGACTGTTCCCCTCTTTAAAGCTTACTGTCACGTGGGCTCAGCCCTGGAAGGATTGACTGTGTCATTGATCTGAGAAAGCAGGGGAGGGTGTGCTAAGCGCTGCAGGGACAAGACATTTGGAGAACATGAAGGTTAAGCTAAGCTAAATTAAGTTAACAGTACAGCACTAGATAGGCACCATTAACAAACACAAAAAAGCCATTAGCAGCCTGTATAATTTGCCATTATGACTGATAATATTATTGTTGACACCACAGTGACACAGCGGTTAGCACTGTCACCTTACATTTCACTTCCTATGTGGAGTTTGCATGTTCTCCTTGTGTCTGGTTTTCTCTTTGATCTCTGGATTCCTCTCTCACATCTCACATTCCAAATACATGAGATAGAACAATTGCTGGTGCTAAAGTGTCCCAGTGTGTGTGTGTGTGTGTGTGTGTGTGTGTGTGTGTGTGTGTGTGTGTGTGTGTGTGTGTGTGTGTGTGTGTGTGTGCACGTGCACGACCTACTATGGAATGGCACTGCATCAGTATTTTGCACCTTGTGTTCCTGATTGGGCAACCAAGTATGCAAATTACTGAATGAGTGAATATTATTATTATTGTCATTCGTAAATTATTATTATTAATTATTGTGCAATAACATTTGTGAGCAGTCAGGTGATGCAATATCCCATTACCTTCAATCATGATTTATGTCCTGATGGTTCCTTTTGGCCAGGACAATCCAGGAATCACATGTTGACATGATTGACAGTTTCCACAGTGACCACTACCCAGTCCTGGACTTTGCATTCTATATTCCTGTGCCATGTGTTATTTCAGGATTGGGAATTTCAATTTCACCCCAGGGGCAAGCGATATGCAGTACAATACTCTCCTGCAGATGTAGGGCTTCTGTGCAATAGCTAGCTGACTGAGCAGAGCAGCAGCGGCCACACAATTGCTAGTGTGTACAGCCAGTATGCTGTACTATAGAATACTGTATTGTTAAATTACAGAGAAAATGTAAACTGAGAGAATGTGATGGTGCTACCGCTACAGTATCTCCAACATGCTCATCAGGAATTCATGTTATCAATATTTCTCTTCTATTCATCAGGCCCAGAGTGCTTTCAGTGATATACTTTAATGGTGAGTAGCCACACAGTACTGTGTAATCATTTTCTGTGTGTCACTTTAAATACATTATGTTATACATTAAATGTAATATTCAATACTTCATTCATTATAGAATAGGCTATGTGTTAATGGATTGTCCAACTGAAAGTTAAAAGTATCCTGGGCTCTGATATATACACCATATATTAAACTACTTGTTTTGTGATACAGCTATCCTGCGATTGGTTTATATAACCACGTTATATCGAGGACAGTCTGTATTTGCATACTGTGCCACTTCAGGTCACTGTATGCAAACAAAAAGAAGAGTCATGTTAGCCTATGTAATTAGTATGGAAATAGTCCTATTTTTGGTTGGTATAAGGATCTTTTGTATGTGGTACTGATATAGATCTCTTCAAGTTAGAAAATAATATGGGTTTCCCACAAGGCCTCAATATTCCTCTAAGAGCTTTATCCTCAAGAGGGCCTACAGAATGAAGCAGTCAATGATTTGGCAAGAATCCAGTCTAGCTTGTTACATCCCAAGTAAACAGTGCTTACGCGTGCACAGAACACACACACACACACACACAAACACACAGAGAGAGAGAGAGAGAGAGAGAGAGAGAGAGAGAACCGACATTTCTACACTGTATGTTCCAGCATTTTGCTATCTTATTAATTATGCTTGAGATTACAGCAAGAGGGTAGGTTCCTGGGATCTCTAAGACCACAAAGATATACACAGACTTCCACAGTTTGTGCATTGCATGAACGTAATAATATTTGCAGAAAATCAGCTTTTGTCAGTAACCCGATCAGCGAGTATACATGCATTTAAGTAATCAGATCATCAGAAATCTTCAGATTTACATGACACAGGCAATAATCAGATTCATTTTTTTTACTTTGCAACCAGCCAATAATCCCCCAGAAATGCGACGTAAACTTCAAATTGTATTATTAAATAACAAAATTTGTCATTTTCTGAAGCATATACTGCGTTTTAGGGTTCCCACAAAGTGTTCACTAAAGTGTTCGTGGCACGTTAAACTCAGACAAAAATGCCACTGTCAATGGAAAATAAATCCTGAATAAAGCCAAATATTTAAAATAAGTGGACCTGTCAAACGAATCACGTATGCTCATACACATGCACATAGCCCAAGTGAAATCAGGAAGCTGCAATACATGCTACGTAAATTGTTGATTACTTGGTTAACTCCAGCTCTTCTTTTTGGATTTCTTACTCTGAGTTCTAGATCAGAGTATACTGTATACACAATCACTTGAATAATCATATGACTACAGAAGTCTGACTAAGATCGAATTATTAAATGCATGTAAACACAGATTTTATTAAAATATGCCTGTCCTGACAAAAACACTTGACTCCCAATGGGTTTCACCAGAGACTGATGGACATAGTTCTATTTTGAAAGTAATTCAAGTTGCTGCTGCAACCACATGCCTTTAAAAAAAACACACACACAGGACTTTCCACCGCAAACAACAGAGGCTCTGTATGAATGGCACAACACTGATCACAACTGATCACAAAAATGCCCAAAGCAAAACAACAAGGAAAGTGATTGATCATACAGAAATACTTTTTTTAAAAATATGTCAGCTACTAGAAAGGAAAATGTGAAATATTGAATTTGTTTAACATTTCAGCTAAATTAAAATAATATTGACCATACTTGATTTTTAATTTTAACCTGGACAATTATGTGACTTAACATCCAGGTATGGCCAGTAAATGTCCAAGTGCCCTACCACCAAGCCACTCTGGTTCATTTGAGTTGTGTGTAGAGTTGTTGCCACAGGATTCCGCTCTGGCTTCCAGGGTGTTGGCTTGGTGAAGACTCTCACTGCCAGGTTTTGCCCTCGGCCAGCTTTCAAAAATGCATTTCGTTTCCATCTGTTCCTGAGTTCCCACCTTGCCAGAGGTGTCCCTGTGTAACAGAAAAAGAGCTCTTTACAGTCATGGCCCAAAGAACTCTGAAACTCTGAACACACAGAAACTGAACTCAAAATTATCCCAGGGCATAACCCAGAAGCAAGTCTGCAACTATGGATAAAGCCGGAACCAGGATAGAAATGTCAGCAAGACTCATTGCCAACTTGAACCGCAACTAAAAATGCAAGTAAAACCTCACCTTAGTAATGAAGTGCTGATTCGAATTACTGAGCTACCAAATACTATGGACCTTAAGGTATGGGGCTCAACTCAACCATCTGCCAAGCTGCTAAGCCACAACTGTTTTGATTGTTAGAATGTATCAGTTGTAAGTCGCTCTGGATAAGACTGTCTGATAAATAGCATAAATGTAAATAATTGAAAACTCTGACAGCATAAAACATTGCCCCTTCTTACCTAAATAATTTAATCAACTCTCTCTCCACTCTCCATACCCTTCAAAACACTAACTTTCTTGACATAACTCATAGCTCATGATAAAAGGAAGGCAAGCTTCCACTGTTGAGCCTCTTGAGCAAGGCTAATAAACATATATTCTATTCCATCTTGAAAGATTGTTCAGATCAGTTGTAAGTTGCTCTGGATATTGATGTCTGCTGAAAATGTAAACGCTTAATGGGGTTTCGAATATGTGACTGTAAAAGAAAGCCAAGAGAGACATCACTCTTCTTCTGTCTTCAACTATATGTAGTTGTTGCAAAGCTTTAAGGTTAATCATGTGTTTCCCGGTGATGTGATAATACCACATAAATCAGAAATCAAAAGCATGGTCTAATTTCAGTGTATTTCAGGTATATAAAGAACATAGAATTTAAGGGAATTAATCTAGAAATAATTTATGCATATTTTCCCCATATTAAATACAACGAAACAGCGGATTTGTAGCTGATCAGAGATGTTTGCTGGTGACCTCATAATAAACCCGAGCTTGAACAGAGCAGCCCCACTGAGGAGAGATAATTAGTCCTTATTAGAGCATGGCTGTCTGATCTTCCTCTATAAACAGCCCACCCCACCCCCCCACCCCTAACGCGCGGGCACACACACACACACACACACACACACACACACACACACACACACATACGTAACCAGGAAACAGTCACACTGAGGAGTTCAGCAGTCTACAGAGCAGCCATGCAGTGCAGTGAAACGGTGACAAATTCAGCCTGCCATGTGCTGGAAAAGAGCGAGAATGAAAGATGTGCTGAATGAACAAGTGACTGAATGAAACTGTACACGTACTAGTGTGTACAGTCTGTTGCGATAGTTGGATCTGCAACTGAATGGCTCTTGAGGTTTTCAGGAGTGGTGGAAACACACTCCAGGTTACACACTGAGCCACATGAGACAGAAAAACTCTAGTTACGAACCACAGCTGTCTACTCTCCATAACACCTTCCTGCTCACTGTCATTTCTGCCACCGTTATACGCTGGACTTGTAAAGCAGCATCTTCATCCACCAGTCCTACTGAGAGAAATCGACATGGAGAGAGGGCCAGAAAAGGAGTCAAACAGACATTGAGCACAAACATGAAATATACTTGTATTAAGAATTTTAATACAAAGAATACTTTTTCCCATGCACACTGGTATTAATTATTGAAATAGCCAAAACTCTATTTTCATCCTTGGTTAAACTATTAGCACAATATCAGCAATAAGCTGCCTGCATCAGCAGCTCCACCATTCTCTTCAGCCACACCAAGCCAATGAACAGCCTAAATGTCCTCAGATACAGCCCAGCTAGGAGCAGTAAAGCACCTCTTCCAGTGCCATGCATGTGGATGCTGAGGTCTGCACCCATCTGCTCAGCTCCTGCTTGCTAATCTTCTGCTAACTACACACACGCACGCACACAGCACCAGACTGCATGCGTTTAACTCGTAGATAAGGTCTGCTAGAGAGCACCACAGTAGTCATTACACTCACACAAAACTCCTACCCTGACATATGTGGCTCAGAAGTCCCCGCACCACAGGACATTAAGCTGCTTGCCTTGCATGTGCTGTTAAAAGTTGCTGTTATTCAAAGGAGAAATTCAGTGTCTCCAACTGGACATATGGATAATAGGGGGGATCTGCTCTTTTGCGATGACAGATGTCAGTCAGGAGAATGGGCTAAATGAGTCTCAGTCTCCTGTAGAGAACGGAGTGCAAGTCTGCTTCCTTTTTAGAGAGCACAAGGTATTCATGGCAAGGGGACAGCTTTGGCCAGTCACATGTTCCCAGCTAGCCCTGTAAAGACTGTAAAAATTATGTTGGTAACTATTATGGGCGAAAAAAGCAGCTGATTTTCAGATAGACACAGATTGTTCCCAATAATGTATTTAAACATCTATATATACACTGAGATATTTCATAATGCCATATATTTAAGTATCCCCTAATTTTTGCGAGCAGTATACTTGACTCTACTGCACTGTATGTACTATAAAATATACCTAATTACAAATCAGACCCACTTTACTGGGGAATGTGTCCCAGTAAAATGTAGCTATGCCCCACTAAAATAATGGCATTAAAAAAATCTGCTGTCACTACATGTACTTAATTTCTTACAATGCCACAGCCTATTTCCTGAAGCTTGAGCTGCTCACACTTTCAGTTTGAGCCACATTTTATTTTGGAGTGATGGAAAAACACAAATATTTCAAATAAAGCCACACTGCGAGCAATATAAATACAGCTCTGAGCCGTATGTTTCTGCCACCTATAACAGAATAACCTACCAAAAGTACATACTAGACTGCTAAAGCAAAGGCATTTGTTAAACTATAGGCATTCGTATGCTAGCATAAACAGAAATTGCAATTTAGAAAAAAATGTGTTGTTTATTTCTCGTTTATAGCAGAGTAACAACCACTTTAGTGTTGAGTCACTTAATCTGTTTTGTATTTAATATACTTAATTTATATGCACTATTGACTGTCATGCAGAGGGGTATAGCCATGCCCTTCGAAATTCTGTGACAACGCCCCTGTTGTATATACTAAACTAGTATATGTTTACTTACTGCAAATACAGCTCTCGGACTCCCTGTAAAAAGAAAATCTCATTCCGACATTTTAGGAGCATACAGTAAGTGACCAAAAAAAGCTTTCTGAACATCACCAACAAAAAATGTTTCAATCTCTGTGTGCTTTGTTAAAGTTTTTCTTTGGTCTGGACCCTCCACAACCCCTACTAGAATAAGTGGTTACTGAAAATGAATTGATAAATAAAGAATTTAATGTAAGAAAATAATTGCTAAAAGCTACTTTTGCTGGTTTGTAAAACATTTACCTTTCGAAAACGATGTAATCCATCAGATGTTCTGCATTTCTGGTCATATTGTATTTGTTACACCATGGTAAAATGATATCTAATAAATCTTAATTACTAATAAACAATGCAATACTGAGTAAATCTCATTGAATTAACTGTGTGCCAGCCACATTCTTCATTACGTTTTAATACCACTTTAGTGATGTAAAATTGTAAAAAAAAAAAATTAGCTTTTTAAAATTAAAATCTGTCGACTGCAAAGATCACTGACCTTACACTCCACCTGTGTGAAGTTTACTTTGGTTTTCCCAATATTCCAAAGACATGAATTAAGTTAATTATTCCCTCTAAACTGGGCCTCCTGTCATTAATAGCCATTGATGATGAAGCAAAGATAAATAAAACAAATAAAGAAACAATCTTGTAGGGTAGTACAAATGTATATTTAGTGTATAGTAATACGTTCCTGTAGTTAGGTTACTGAAATATGATTTTCATGGTTTAATTTAATTTGTACTAAACTACATTTTGAAAATTTATACTTTGAAGAAGTTACTTTTTCCCAGGTCCTTCTGTTACTTCCAAACTGCAAATCAATAAACACACAGGGGTAAGCAGTACTTTTGTTGCCGCTTTGCTAATCTTATTAATCAGGAGCTTTGAAATACATTGCCTAGATACACATGTAAATTAAAAAAGGTACATTTGTTTTGGGTAATTCTGAATAGAAATTTTACGTCAGGTATTTCTCACTAAAGCTACACTGAAAATATGAACTCAGTGAGCAAGCAGATGGTTATTATGATCATTTATACGTTATTAGTCCTCATAAACCTACCTGTGTCAAATTTAACTCTATCCATATTTATCTAACGCACCCCAACAACACATATGTGACTAATATAATGCTTCCAATCATCATTATACCTAATTATGCCAGATTGCATCCTAGAACTACTTTGCAAATGTGATTTTTTTTCCCCATAGGTAAAATGAGAGTGGCTGTAACTGACATTGCTTGATAAAAATGTCTGAAAATTTGACAATTTGACATTTTGCATTTAGATACATATTTAGAATAGTACATCTGAACTCGGATGCTCGGATGATGCAATGGTCTAAGACATTAACCCACCACCACGGGAACCCATGGGTGTTTCAGCTAGGTCAGACATCACATATTGTGGCCTTGTCTTGGCCACTTGGCCTTTAGTTGAAGAGGGGAGGCCAGTAGGGGAGTCACACCCAAGAGCTGTGACAGCAAAGCCTGCCAGCCCGGAATTATGACATTAATTCACTCTTTTGCCTTCTAATAGCAACAGACACCAGATCAATACACCAGACCACCAGCAGGCTTGACCAAAGAAGGTTTAAAACATGAAAAGATCTGAATGTACAGAATATCTTTTTTTCTTTCAGTTTTTCTTTAATAATCCCTCCTATTCTGCACTCATTACCTGACCATAGACGACATAGAAGGAACACAAGATGACTGTAAATCTTCCTCGGTCTGGAGCTCCATGCAAGATCTCATCTCATGGGGTAAAGATGATTCTAAGAAAGGTCAGGAATCAGCCCAGAACTACACGGGAGGACCTGGTCAATGACCTGATGAGAGCTGGGACCACAGTCTCACAAATGACCTTTAGTAACACACTACGTTGTCATGAATTAAAATTCTGCAGGGCACGCAATGTCACACTGCTCACACTAGCAAATCTCCAGGCCTGTACAAAGCTCACCAATGACCATCTGTACGATCCAGAGGAGGCATTTGAGAAGGGGAAGTGGTCAGATGAGACCAAAATGGAGTGGCTCCGTAAGAAGCATTTAAAGGTCCTGGAGTGGCCTAACCAGTCTCCAGACCCAAACCCAATAGAAAATCTTTGGCGGTAGCTCAATGTTGCCCAGTGACAGCCCCGAAACCTTAAAAATCTGTATGGAGGAGTGGGCCAAAATCCCTGCTGCAGTGTGTGCAAACTTGGTCAAAAACTACAGGAAATGTCTGACCTCTGTAATTGGAAAAACAAACTTTTTCTGTACCAAATATTAAGTTCTGTTTTTCTGTTGTACCAAATACTTATTTATGCAATAAAATCCAATCATGTCTCTCACAGTTGAAGAGTACCTACAATAAAAATTACAGACCTCTCCATTCTTTGTAGGTGGGAAAACTTTCAGCAGTGTATCAAATACTTATTTTTCCCACTGTATGCCTATAATGCCATATGTTCAATGAGCAGATGGCAGGGAAGTATAGATAAACCTGTCTCCTCTCGTCTCGCACAAATAACAGAGAAAGCAAACACTGTTGTTACATACCCAACATGCTGCCTTAATCATGTTGCAAAATGAAAAATAGATACAGTTGCTTTGTATGTTCCTTTTACCTCTTCCTGCTGACACAAGTCAGAAACATCTACTGCTGCCAAACCAATCCATAACAAACTTGAAATTACTACACCATTAAAGGTGAAAGGACCCCATCAAGTAATTATACACATAAGCAAACTTAATTCATGGACATAATAATGTTCATCCCATTCTCTTGTACAGCAGTTTATATATCAAGGTCTGGAATAATGGACATTACCTCACCAAATGATCCCAAACACAACGTTCCTTGGCATGACACAAACCAAGAGATACTTTTTTAAACAATGTCACTATTACATATTTTTTTAAAATTTGCTTGAATCGTGTTTTATATATAAGACAGCTAACAGGGTGCCACCTATTATGTTTTCAAATCTGTGTCAAAACAGTACACAACAGTATAACAGTGGTTATAAGTGGAAGCTCACAGACAATGAGAAGGAAGCAATACAGAATAGTTGCAAAAATACAGCAACAAAAATACCTACAGAATTTAACAATATTACATATGAACTCATCTCCATGACAACATTGTTATAAAGTTATGAGCTTGGAATCCATGACTAAGGTGGCATTTATAAACTGCTTTCCCACTCACCCAATTCCTGTAGCCAATTAATCAATGTTAGTAAAAACATTTTTAAAACATAAGTAAACTTTCATCATATTTCCTACATATCTTATTCACTCACCTCACTGTTCCCATAAGCTGGGTTGTTCATGAGGTTGTTTATAGCGTGTCTGGAGCAGGAGTAACCCGGCAAATCCCTTCCCTCTCAGTGCCCGACCAGCATCACATAAACATTTATACTTGGCCAATTCAGAGCAACTAATAAACCTATTGCATGCATTTCAAATGTGGGATTAAAACTGACTAAAGCCATGCGGACACAGGGAGGACATGCAAACTCCACACAGGTGGAGTCTGAGATTGGGACTGAACAATGCTTCTAATACTGTGTTAAGTTGCTGGCCTACCAATAGGGTTAATATACTGGAAGACTTATCTTACAGTTAAATACAGGTTCCGTATATACAGGATTTATGTTCCACGAAACAGAACAGAAGCCAAAATTGCACTGATAGACAAATTTTGTGTAACATTGAAGATGAAACAGAGTCAACGAGTGAATGTGAACAAGTTTATATAGTTATGGGGTGGAGAATATATAGTTTCCTATTATAATTCATTTGATTCTATTATATGTTGTCGTTTTTAAGACCTCAATCATTACAATGATTGATCTATAATGCCCATACCAGTAGTGAATCCACAGCAGAATCCACGGTGTGTAGGGCTACAAAACATGTTGCAGTGTAGCTGGGCAGACTCGTTTCCAATGTACAGTATGTGTACAGTACTGTATGTGCTTCATAGGGTGCCAAGCTTTTGGCTGCTACAAAGACGTAAAATAAGGCAAAGGGCAAGGGTTTGAGGGCATGTGTTTTATGTAATGGCTTTAAATTGTTTTGTGTGAATCAAACAGCAGTGACTATACACACGGTAGCAGGAACAGCCTGTGCTGCATAAAATCGGAAGCAACTCTCATGAAAACAGAGAGAACCCATTCAGAGGGGAAACACTTTTCTATACATTCCTCCGAGCTGTAATTTTTCTGCATATGGGAGGAAGAACATGCAATTCCGGTGAATGCTCAGGGTGTTCTGCTGTCAGAGAAGTGTGCCAGGTCCTGTTCAGAGGCACTGACTGTCAGCAACAAGAATACATGCCGCATTCCTTAGTAGGAAGTTGAGCTATAGTAGATGGGACAGGTTTGTGACTATGACACCATCACACACTTGTTCAGGTGAGGATAGCAGCACAGCTGGGGCAGCTCATCCACAGGGCTTGTACTAGGGGAAGTGTGAACAGCTGTGCAGTGACATGATGTGAAAGAGCCCCACTGGCATACTCTTTGAAAGTGTGAATACAAGAGTGAACACCAAATCTATACTGACCTTAGCTTTAGAGAAAACAACAAAGAAGAGATCTCCAGTTTGTATTCAGGTTTGCAGGAGCCTGATAATAGACCACATGTACCTAGAGGTTTTGTACACAGTATTAAATGGGTACTGTAGTGTATTATAAATAAATTAATCTACCTATATCTATAGCAAACGTGCAATTACAAATGGATAAAAAGAATGATGTAGTGTTGGTTCTGCACATCTGGAGTTTGGCTTGTTTTCCTAGGTGAGATAATTACTTTTGGTGGATTGGAGTGTATTTTTGCTGTTTACCAAGTATTTGCAGGGTCCTCCCTAACCCATTGTGACTCTCAACAGGATAAAGTGGATAGTGAGAATTATACAAAACTCAAATACAGTGGAAGGTACAGGTGTGCGGAAACCAATAAACAATAGTTTTATATTTTAATTATATAGTTCTCCAGGCAAAACTATTTGCAAATGATGCTCCACGTCGTGTAAAAGTCATCTTATTGATCCTATGGATATGCATTTCCAAACTAGTTGTGGGTTGGAGCATCCAAGGATACCACAAAAAGTGAGTAATCAGAATTACTTAAACTTCATCACTCCAGTGTTACAAAGCTTTATAAAACCACTTAACATATTTGGTATGATATGCTCAAGTACACTGTTCACAAAAAAGACTTCAACAGTGTGTTGGTGGCATATAATGGCTATTGTTTGGTTTATATTTTAGTCCATCTTTTTTATTTTAAACATTTATTATCAGATGTCAACTGGTTTCCAGTAGAAGTTAGTATCAATAAATATTTAAATAAGCATAAGATGGGATCAGGTTTTAAAAAAGTCCATTTGTTTACACTGCTGAGTGAGAAATGGAATGGGGATTTATTTGACCAATCTTTCATGTAAATTATTGATGGCCAGGGTTTTTGTTTTCCTTCACATCCACATCAGAAAACAATACAGTGAAAAGTTACTGATGAACAAAACTTCCAGTACAAACCAGATTGAGAGTCTGTTTCTTTGTGGAAGGTTTCTAAATAACCCAGACAAGCAGATATACCTCGCTCTGTGCAGATGGCATTCAGGACCAAAGACTACAGCAGAGATAGAGCAAGACAGAGACAGAAGTGGGAGTGCAGGCTGTATGCTACAGCTGGCGCAGAATTCTCAGCGGCAGCAGGCAAAGTACAGAGCTCCTTAACAACTTCACAGGCTGCAGAGATGAGCTTTAAAGTGTCCACATGGCCTCTACAGCCCGGCTTTAGAGAAGCTCTGCTCAGCCCAACCTGCCAGCTGCTGCTGGGGCCACCAGCATGTGCGTGTGCATGTGCGTGTGCGTGTGTGAGAAAGTGTGCAGAGTGGAAACATGTAAGCGTGTGTGAGTTAAAGCTGTGCCAGAGACAACGACGTGACAATTAAAAATGAGAATGAATTTGGATCTTACAATGGCTGCTATGCTGAGAATGTAAAGTACAACACTTTGGTGCTGGGGTGGTTTGAAGTTAATTGCACATTTAATAGATGACCTTGTCCTGGGCAGTTGAAGGTTATGCACGTGGCTCAGGGACCTAACAGTGGCAGCTTGGTGAAACTGAGATTTGAACTTACAACCTGATTTGTAGCCCCTGGATCAGCAACTTGATATGGGTGATTTCTGAAGTTTTCACCTCACTGGCCTCTTGGTAGCGTCCATGATCAGTATCCAGTATCCTGGACTGGTCATCAAGTTTAAAAGAATGATACGCTCTTGGCCAGGCGTTGGTGGTGCCATACACTTTTCACTTCTTGATAACAATCTAAACAGATCTTACTAGGGATCTCGCTGCTATGAGGCAGTTGCGTTGATCATATGCACCACTACACCGTCTACGTCCTTTAGTAAAAACTGACTGACTACCTATTGCATTTAAATGTCCCCCAGTGCCTCTGCATGTTATTATGTTTAGTTATCTGCAATTATGGTTTAAATAGATCATCCTAAATGAAATAGTTTGCTGTACGTCCCTCTGCTTGACCATACAGTTACATATAATATTTATACATATGTCAACACCTAGACACTAAACTCTCTTCAAAAGGCAGTTAGTGTTCTAGTACAATTGGCAGCTTGGTACTATCATAATGTTACACTTAATGATATTGTTTCTGTTTCTGACAAGTTTAGGCAACATATAATGACTAGCTGAATTGAACACATTGTTCAGTCTTCTGCTTTTTACACCATTTCCACAGATTTTTAGACACACATGTCTGTGTGATCATCGAATGACCAGTGTGTGCCAACCCAGGTGCCATCTTATCTAGCATGGCTGCTGTGTGGCTGCCTGGCAGCAGCACTGATTATGGTTGCCTGTGTGGTCCAAACACGAAGCATCCAACTCTCCTGCTGACCAGTATTTACAGCTGCCTTTCCAAGGATGCACAGCCCCTAATGATTATCTTAGGTGCTATTGTGCAGGCAGAACACTTGTGTGACAGTTTGAATTTGTGGCATGACAAATCACTATATCTGTTGTTAAAGGACTGGAGCCAGTGGTATCTTAGTGCCAGCCAATGGGGAGTGAGAAACACAGCACAGCTCTATTAGCCTGCACAACTTTAAAAGGCATGTCTGCTTTCACACAGCTACAAATGGAGTGTGCCTTGTGTTGTCTATGTACAAACACACACTTATACATGTGATTGTATATGTGTATATGTGCAAGTGTGTGTTACGCATGGACACTCACTTGCGCACATAGATAGGATTGTACCACAAAGCTTTCTTAATCGACAAACATCTCTCAATTTTCATGGCATAGCTGGATTTATCTGTCATCTTGAAATTTATATTGTACAGTAATTGTGTAATCTTTAATCACCCGACTAGCTTACATTCTACATCATAGCTCAGGCAAAAAAAAGCCGAAAACAGCCAAGTTGCTGAGTTGTGGATGTCTATGTGCGTGCTGATGCAACGCATGAGAAATGATGAATGTCTGATTTCAAAATTGTGTCATGTTTCTAATCGCACAGCCGTGGTCGTAAACTGTCTAATTCCCTGGCAATGGCCATGCAGTGAGGGGAGTAAGCAGGACTGACAGATTGACAGCCAAAGAGATCGACCAACTACCTATTTATAGAATGGGCCATCTGCAAATGCTCCCTCTTGTTGCTGGCCATCCTGTTCAGAGAAAAGGGCTGTGAGGAAGATTCCAGCAGCAGCAGCCACACCATTCACTATTCATTCCAGGACTCTCCAGCTCCATATGGATCTGGCCCACTGCTGTGCCCATTCTTTCTTTTCCCGTCTTTGGGACTGACACGGTAATGAAACGGATGAGGAGATACGGTCTAGCCTCCAAGCTTTCTCCTGATGCCCGCCGTCTGGCTCAGATGGTCTCAGGTCAGGTTTTTGCACAAGTCCTGTCCAACCAACAGACTGACTGGGAACAATATGGGCATCTGTGGAGGGCTAATGACAGGCTTTCATGTTTGGACTGTTTTTATAGCCCCCACTAAGCCCCTCTGTCCTGTCTGCCACAGTGCTGTTCAGTGCTAGACAGACTAGTGGTCCTCACCTTAGAGTCAGTAAGTTGAGCTCACACAAAGACAAAAAGCAAGGAATTAGGAGATCTTTGTCAGGAAATGGTGGAAGTTAATGTACATCAATCAGTCTATCTGCTGCAATAAAAGGAGCTAAATATGACATATTAATTGACTACTAACTGTACATTTGACAAGATTATCAATAAATCTGTTTTTACAATGTCAATGTACATTTATTATATGTGCATATATGCACATATATGTACAGTCATTTCTTATAAAACATATACGCATTACATATGTTAGGTTAACTGAAAATCTTCTAATAACCCTTGTCTTATTTGTTAAACACTCCGCTTCTTACGCTATGAAAAAAGTCACACAATATTCAGACTAGATGTTCAGCAAAGCTTTGATCAGAAATATTAAGGTATGATTAACTGATGCCTGAAAAGAAGTGGATCTGAAAGTGGATCTTCGCTTGGCTGTGTCAGAGCAGCAGGTTGGGGAGAGTGGCATGGAGCCGGTATGTGTCATGGCCTACATCCCCTTCTCTGTCACGCTTCCCCTTTCCAAAGCCTTGTGAGACAGCAACGTTATGGCAGGTCTCTGGAACACAGGCCTCTTAGACACAGAGCCCTCAAGGAAGCCAGAGCTCCAGGGGGCCGCAAAAACATGTGGTACCAACCCCACCCAGATTGCCTCTGTCATTCAGCCTTTGTCTCCGGAACCGCCCCCTCCCTCGCTCAGTGGTGCTGCACTGAACCCCTATCAAAGGCCTACGAAATTCCTTAGAGGCTCATTACCATAGCTTGAATAATTCATATGGCATTAAGATGGGGGATGGGTAACTCTGAACAAATAATGAGACACAACTTCCATCAGCGTGCACGATCCCTTTTCTCAAGAGAACACACCTCAGTGAGGAACACAAAAATCAATATAGCATGACATTAACTCACATGATACGTTCCTGACCCCACAGCTATTAGGAATGAGGAAAAACTAGAGGAATTTATTCCATCTCCTTTGAGAGTGCTTGGACTTAAGGTCACCCTATCAATATCTCCTCCAATTAGCCATAGTCAAATTAGAACACACTTCACATGGGAAAAGAGAGGTAAGACTTTAGGCAAACGCCTTCCAAGTTTGATAAACAAGCAAAATAGCGTTAGTACTGCAATGACATAATGTCGTGGTGCGACCAGTCCCAAAATCAAATCCTTAGAGGCAATGACATATCCTTAATTTCTCAACATTGTCATGGATGATCTCCAATTAAAACTAACAATCTGTTGATTCTAACAAGACGGAACATTCATTTAATTGCCTTACAGGGCAGGAACACTTGAATAAACAGATTACCTGCTGGATGTGATCCCCTGTGCATACTGGCACCAAGCCAGGTCTATCCTTCAACTGCTAAACTCAGTGGAACATGAAAACCCAGATGGGAACATGCAGTTGCACATACACACCTTGATAATATTCCCACAACCCATAACCACACAAAATGACCCCTATCGTAGTGCAAGCTCATTGTCTGCTTACATTATTAAAAGTCAATGTATATATACATACTAAACATAATAAATCCTGCCCTCTGTTCCTATTCAAGAAAGTGGTCTGTGACTCTATCATAGCAAGTAGGCATCTTTTCTAGGGACTTGCCCAGTGCCCTCTCGATGGCCAGCAGAGCTAGGTTGCTTAGATGGGCTTGGCCCATTGTGTTGCAAGTGTAAGACCTAAGCCTATTTAAACAGGAGAAGCTCCTTTCTATACCTGCAGATGTAGCTCCAGTTGTTGCCACTAACAATAACAGTTTGTACAGCTGAGGCATTGCACTGTCCAATGCACAGGCAGTACACTGTCTTATAGAAAAACCAAAAAATCACCCAGTTTTCCTCTTTTACGCAGTCCTGATTTAAATACAAGACTTGAAAGTTCAGACCTCAGTCTCCCTGAATCAAAAGTATTGGCCATAACCTTTCAGTATACTCTGGAATGCCTCTTCTGGTCACACTTATCTTATGCCATCAAACTTCCCTAGACTGACTAATTCAAGAAGCGCTTGTGAAAAACATAGAAGAATCTGCTCCATGAGATTATTAAGGATGGCCATGTAGATAATTCTATAGTGCTTCTGGGGATCCTAGAATTGGGAGAGTCAGCGCTTTCTTATGGGCTCATCTCGTGGGTAGGATCTGAGACCTGCTGCTTTGGCATAAACTGATAGTCTGCCATCATGTGCACCTTGCTAGCTACAGTATGACAAAGAAAAAAGATTTCCAATGAAAATGATCAAGTAACTTTGCCAAGCAACAACCAAGAAACGGATTGTGGTTTGTATTTCAACCTCACGTTCTAACGCATATGTAGTCAATTAAATGTTAACACAGCTGCACATATTTGACACATTTAATTTTTGACTATTTAGGGAAAGCTGAACGTCCCTTGCAGCCTGGAAGAAAGTCTGAAGCAATTGCGGCAGGTTACTGTGAGCTCACTGTTCAGAATCTTGTTTATGTAGGCTACCAGTTATTCAGTGCACATTCCATTAATGCCAGGTTTGGCATGGATGATTGAAAGTAAGTACATGTATTTGAATAACATTTCCATGTTTCTCTCATCAGCTGAAATAATCTTTGATGCAAATGTCCTGTTGTTGCTCAGTGTTTAAGGTACGTCCAGACTGCTTATTCTGCTGTTTACTGGGGGTTATGTTCATATTAGTGGTTAGTTATGGGTTGTTGGATGTACAGCCTAATCAAAAAGAGTGCTGCAAAAAAAGAAAACAAAATATTAATAACAGAATCTATACCATAATCTTTCTATGACAATCCTTTTCAACTTTGAAGACAAATCAGTGTAGTTGTGAAAATTGCCATTAAAGTATTTAGATCTGTGGTTATAGTATGCATTATGCTGTGTGAAACTGGTGATCGTTAGGGTGTCAGTTGTTGAAATTTGCGGCTATGATACGGAACCTGTTTTGGCCAGACACAAGAATAATCGATTCTATCTTGAGTGACCCGTGATGAACAACAAAGGTTTTGGTAAAAAAAAAAAAAAGTGTTAACAACTTTTGAACCACAAGAGATATTCTGGCAGTCGATTTCTAAGACAATTCTGGTATTCTTTGATATGCTACATGACCACCTTCCTATTGCAAAAACTTCAATATAGTGGCTTTCAAGATGGCAGCCATGTTCCAGATACAGCCTAAAAGATAGGCCTCCTCACCCATTACTTGCTGGGGTATTCAGATATGTCATTTTCTCTTTTGTTTCTGAAATAAAATGATGTCTTGCGACTTTTGACTCACCCTGCATAAAGTACATAATGAAGGTACTGTAACTAGCGCTGATGACTTAAACTTAAATGGGGAGTCTCACACTGGCCTTCTATTCCCACTGCACTAAATAAAGACACAGAGGAGAGGATTGAGTAATAACTAGTGGACAGCCACAACCATGGAGGAAGTGTGGCATGAGAAACCTGCTGTTTTGTACAGTCTGAGCCAGGCCGTGCAGCGCTAAAGCTGACGGAGGCCAAGAACAAAGCCAGGGAAGTCCGAGTGGCAAAGCCCTACCGCATTCAGCAACCAGTTGCAGGCTGATGCAGGATCAGATAGCATCAGGCAGTTTCAGATCTCCTACAAAACTCTCAATTCCCATGTGACACTTAAGACTGCGTGTGTGGGCTGAGAAAATGGCCTTTGGGGTTTCAACTTCCCTAATGCACATCACTTTTATACTTACTCTGTACTCCAAACGGGTCAAAACAGAAAGTTTTTTATCCTCTAAATCAGTTTTCTGGTTGCTGGGTTTAATGAGATGCCTCAGGGCATCAAACTGACCAAACTGTACTGGACTTTGTCACTACAGGACTGGGCCTGTTGAACAAGCTTAATTATAGAGCTTACATTTACATTAAGAGCATTTCACAGACACCCTTATCCAGACAGTCTTACAATTCAAGCAGGGGTGGGTTAAGGGCCTTGCTTAAGGACCCAACTGTGGCAGCTTTGCAGAGGTGGGATTTGAACCCTGGAGGGGTTCCATCAGGTCCACAGTCCAGTACCTCAACCACTAGGCTACCGCAATCCGCAGATTAACTTATATTGACCATTTGCAAGGACTTATTTTCAACAAGTGCGTTCACTTAATAATCTAATCATAATCAGATTTCAGCAGTTATCTGATTATTTAACGGTCATGTATACAGCATACTCAGATTTCTCAGATCTGATTAAGACACGGAAATCAGGGAAACTCTGAAACACAGTATATGTGTGTTGTATAAACCCCCTAAACCTAACTTGCAGTGCCCCTTTCCAGTCATCTATAGTCTTAGGGGTTGGCACCGTGCATACGGGCAACCGATAGTCACAACGAAAATATAGCGATTGTTGATAGAATCCACTGACTTCTTGAGATCCGGTGAGGTGGAGCCCATCGAGTAACTAGTAACTTTTTTTGCTGCTGTTCTGATTACCCAAATGCATGTAAACTCAGTGATCAACAACAGAAAATCCTATATGAACAGTAATACTTGTACTTATACTTGTAAGGAAGAATTTTGGATTAGGATATTTCTCACCTGACGTCTGGTTTAAGTTTTGGACTTTAATTCCAGCAAATATATTATTTTCCATGCTTTATTCCCTTATTCTGGATAAGTGGTGCAGTGGCTACTGCTGTCGCCTCACAGCTCCAGTTATCCCCAGTTCAGTGCTGGCCCAGACTCCACCTGTGTGTAGTTCTCCCCTTTTGTTTGTGGGTTTCCTCTGGGTACCCGGTTTCCTCCCACATCCTAAAGACATGTGTTAGGTCAGTGAGTGATTCTAAAGCATCGCAGTTTGTGTTTCCGTCTGTATATGTGCTCTGCTATGAATTTGCGCACTGCCTTAGGTTGGTTCCTGTATTGTGGCCAGTGCTGCCAGTTAGGCCCTGGAAATTCAATTATTTAATTCATTAGGGGGTGTATGTTGTATTTATGTTCTGGATGGAAATGCACT
>JAUZST010016985.1:0-34005 GCA_034779995.1 Parotocinclus haroldoi
TATATATATATATAAACTAATGTGTATCTATATATTGTTTTGAATACTCCATTATTGCCTAATGCAATGTAGAATTTCTGGGCTCCTGGAATTGAGTAATTCATTATTCATAACTGGAAATATTATCTTGTTTGTTGTTGTTGTTTTTGCACTCTACATGTCTTTTGGAACAAATGCGGAGTACAGAGGTAGCACTGTATAAACTAATTATTGTTATGGACAAGATCTCAAAAAATATAGATATTATATTTTTGTCAATAATGCACAGTGTCTGCAACAGCAGCAGCATCCATCAGTGTAAAGGAAACACACTGGACTACAAGTGTGTAATATTGCAGCTTTAGGCCTTGTGTTATTAGATTTAAAAAGGCGTGTGTACTCTAGCATGACCCAACTGAATCTGGCACTTGTCTCCACTGGATACTGAACTTTAGTGACAGCTTTTCTCTGTTTGTTTACTCAGACGGTTCCCCACAGTGGAGTTCCGTGCTAAATCCCTGACCAGAGCTCAGTATGTGCCTGTTCCAGAGGACTGTGACATAGCCCAACTCCTGCTGTTGGAACTGGGACTTGCAGACCCGGACAAACTCTTCATGGCTACAAGGGATGATTGCGCCCGCCAACAGCGATCTCCTGCTCTTGAGCTCTGTGTTGGTAGCTCAAGTGTGAAAACTCTCTGGCCTGTACTAACCATCACCCAAGGTGGGCTAATCCTAGCCTGTGTCCCTCTGATCGAAGTCCCAGCTGATCCCAGACCGCCTCTTTCCAGCCTGCCCTCAGTCTCTCAGGGCTTAGCTTTGTTATCAGGGTTACAGGGCTTTCTTTGCAGCACAGGTGGAAAAACACCAGAGCCTGATGTTCTTATGTCTCGCTTGGCCACTCTTCCTTCACTTTTATTGCAAGTTTGCCCAATAGGGAGCCTTTTAGATAATATTCCTCAGGCTGGAGCATTGCCAGCCACTCTGAGTCTGGGTCCCGGCGGTGCTCAGAAACAACCAGTTTGGAAAACGGGGGTCCATCGAGGAAGAGCTGTGGTGAATGTGGCCCTCACTGAGATTGTGAGATCCATGCAGTATGGAAACCAGAGCAAACAGGATTTGTGGGATGTATATGGGACAGTGACATGCAAAGTAAGTACAATGTGGTGTATGTACATGTGAAGTAAGCTTGCAAGCTTAGCAAAAATGTGTTATCTGCTTTTCATCTGTTTTGATTAAAGAGTGAAGTGGAGGGCGTTCTACCCAATGTCACAGTCACCCTGACGCTGCCACCAAACGGTTCCCCACTACAAGATATCCTTGTCCATCCCTGTGTGACATCTCTAGATTCAAGCATTCTGGCAGCCAGTAGTGTGGATGAGAATGATGGCTCAGCTTTCTCAGGACCATACAAATTTCACTTCTCGCCACCTCTGGAGTCATTCAGGCTCTGCAGTTATACCTCACAGGTAGTCTGCTACCAGTGCTTACCATATGGTGGTAAACTTCTCATATAATTAATTTCATTCATCAGCAATTCAATATTATCCGAACCCATAACTAGGTTCCTGTTCCACCTATTCTTGGTGCCTACCAACTGAAAGCAGAGGAGAACCAGCTCAAGCTCAACGTTGATTTGAAACTCCACGAGAGTGTTAGGAACAGCTTTGAATACTGCGAGGCACATTTTCCATTTTTCAACAGGTAAGTCAATTCAGAAACAAGGCTTGTTAAACATTCATTCAACTGTGCATCTAGATTTAAGGTGACAATGTAAACAAAATAATTTAGAAACAAAAATAAAACAGTGGGTTGAGTTTGTGTAGTGCAGTAGTCTCCCAAAAAAACTCTTGTTCACTGCATCGTTAGACCTCCGACTGTATCTGTGGGGTCCTAATATCTCATGGTTGGTTGGTTGTATCTCTTCACAGAGGAGCAATTGTTAGTTTCTTCAGTTGGATTCAGTGTTTACTTTTTCTTTACAGCACAAAGTAGACACCTTTATTCAGAGCATCTTACAGTTGAGCAGTAGTCCAGAGCCTTCAACTCTGAGCCACCACTGCCATTTACTGGTGGTTGTGAGAATATTAGAGGAACGTACATGCCAACATCCTTCCATTTCATATATTAGTAACCTTGTATTCGTATTCATATTAGTGAGTTTCGTAGAAGACACTCATGTTTTTTCGCTTGATGTTGTAGTGAGCAACTGTTGGTTCAGCTTTTTAAAGAAAATAGTAGTACGTTTAATGGGAAATCACTGCAGCTGGGGTGGCCAGATGGGGGAATCATCAGATCCTTGCTTACATTTCCAATTAGTCTATTAGCAGACACCTATATCCAAAGCTCTGGAATAACCCTCATCATGATAAGACAAGACAGATCAAATTTAAAACAAAGTTTGCATGATTGTAAACTGCTCTAATGTGAATATTGCAACTAATGGTGTGTATGCAGGAATCTAATGGGCAACGTGGATATAAAAGTGAGCTCAGGATACTTAGATGTTTCTAAAGAGAAGAATCTGCTAGTTTGGCATCTTGGTAAGTTGATTCTCAAAGTCATTGATGTACAGTAAGTTAGTGAAAGACTGATTAATGGGCAGATTAATGCCATTTTTAGATGGCTGGGCATTGGCCGATGTCTATGCTTACAAGGATATTGTGAGAAAATGCAAAGAAGCAACCCATTACTCAGTACAACTCATAAACTCATACAACCCAGCTCATAAACTGGGACTACCGAGTGATCAAAGACGACAAAGATATGCTGAGCGAGCATTCAGTGAGGTTAGGGCTATTTATTAAAAAAAATGAGAACTTTGTATCTCCCCCCCCCATTACAAATTGCTGCTCTTAACAGAAAGAAGATGCTTTTATCTTGTAATAATAACAAGTGCAATATAACCTATTTATTTGTATTAATTAGACCATTAAAAGACAAGGGAACAAATTAAACATGTCCATTAAAATTCAGCAATTTTGTCTTATTTTTTTTAAATAATGAATTATTATTATTTTAATCAGTTGCAAAAAGTAATGTGATATCTGCGTTATATATCAGTCACCTTGCTTGTCATCAACCGACCACGTCCGTATGTATTTTAATCACAGTAGTGGTCAGTAAAACTTTTTTTTTCTTTAGGGCAGAAATTTCCTAAGTCACGAGAGGTAACGCTGGAAGGTACAGTTCATTTCTCAGGACATCTAGCTGGACCAACAGACCCTCTGTGCACAGATCTTACAGCATATTTAAAAGTAAGTGTGAAATCTGCTTGTAGTTATAACTGGAAGTGTATTTAGTGGTCAGGCTGTTCAAACAACCTGGACAAAAAAAGCTGGTATATAAGGGAATTAATTAATGAAGAGTTAAATAACATGTTTTATTAATTTTCTTTTTCTAAAAACAACTGTAACATGAATCATTTTACAAAAAGGTTTAGGCATCTTTCTAAATGGTCTGCTTATGTTATTTGTAAGATCTTAGGACTTAATTGTCTTAAATACACGGAACAATATTACCACCAGCTCCACTGTGATGTTAGGTAGGTGTTATGTATCAGATTTATGTTCATATGATTGCCGTGGCCCAGCATAACATCACCCAGAGAATCACATTCCGTCCACCAGCTTGCCTTCTTTTCCTGTGCATCATGGTGCTGTTATTTTCCCTGGTAATGGTATACATGACCACCCATATAATTCGAACTGAGAAACTTCTTTTGAAACCCGGTACTCATTTTGATGGATCACAGAAGCTTACTTGTTTAACATCTTGACTGGTCTGTGGTTACACAACTCAAAACAGATAGTGTCTGAGGCAGGGAGGTTTGGATGGGGACAATCCCCCAACTTCTGCAACAGCTTGCTTGTGACTTAAATATTGGACAGGTAGTTTGGGAAATAGAGGGAAACATCCACTGAGTGAAAACTAGGGGAAAAACCTATATGACCAGACAGCATACCCATGCATGGCACCAACACCCTGTTACCAGTTTGTGGTTTGTCCCTCATCAAAACAGTCAACAAGCTTTGTTGTATCAGATCAGGCCCAGTCATCTTGTCATTTCGATTTGACCAATGTCAGGGTAACTCAGCTCATTATGCCTGCCCATTTGTCCCACCTCCAACATGTCAACTATGAGCTGTTGCTTGCTGTCTAGACCTCGCCATGCTCAGTTGTAACAAGATGATAGGCATTGTTTTTTTATTCGATCTATGAGAGGTCAGTAATGTTGTGGCTCATTGGTATATTGCGGCTTTCCTGAAGAGATTTCTTTTCTCTGTTCCTCAAGAGTCAGTTCTTTCTATTTAGAAAAAGCATGATGATGCAAAAATGTCAAGATATGTATCGTAGAGACTGATGGTGCCATATGGGTTCTGTTTACTTCATCTAATGCAACCCTATGCATAACACATCTATAATGAATCATTCATTTTAATTCAAGATTTTAAGATTTAAGATTCTTTTTGATTACCTTTTTGTACAAGTTTCAGAAATACAAACGGAATGTTTTCACTTGGCTATTTATACTGCTCACAAAATTTTTACTTTAAAATGAAATATCCCATAATTAAATATCCCATACTTTTTGTGAGCAGTGTAATATATTGTGAAACTATAGAGCATTTTATTTTCAATTTTAAACCTGTTTCTATTTTTTTATTTTAATCGTAGGGGACAGGAACACTTGAATCTGATTGAATCATGAAATCAGAATTGATATAACCCACTCTAGAATATTTGAACATAAATTACTACTTTGACTATATAGAATACACATTACTAGAGTATAACCATAGTGTACATAATTATTGACTATCTGTCTAGTCTCATGCACGCTCTGTTTTCCCAGCTCTTTTTTCGTGTATCCGATTTGACCTTATCTGGATGCTGTGTGGACCAACATTCGGTACAAGTGTATTCTTCAGCAAAGCCACGTATCACCACTAGTGAGTATTTTACTTATGTGAATTTATTGGTTGTTTCAATATTTTAGATATATAAGATGTCACAAACATAATGTTCATATATTTGTGTGATTTTTTTTTTCCTTCCCTTACAGCACGAGAACTTATGTCCTCTGAGTACTTCATCTGGAACTCCACTGGAGATGCTCCTGTGTCTTCTGGGCTTGCTATACGTGTAGCATCATAACTGACTATAGCACAGTGGCCTTAATACCTAATAGCATTATAATAGTATCTGCTATTTCAGATTACCGACTTGGTAATATAGACTTGGTGACTCAAACATTCAAGCCTCAGTTGACATGAACATGAAACTTTAGAGGCAATAAAAATATGACATGTATTTACAGACCTCCTCATATACAAGATGAGCACATTAACAGCATGCTCGGTGGGGCAACAGAAGCATCATTGCACAGCTGGGATTTGAACTCACAACTTTCTGACTTTCCCTGAGCCAACACATCCATTCTGCCTGCAAGTAATCTGTAACATGTTACTGGTCCGGTGGTGTTGAAACTTTATTTAAACAATTCGTAAATGTATAATGAATAAAGTGTGCATTGCTGATTGAAGGATTTTGATACAATTTCTGAGAGATATTTGTCTGTTTTTGCTATTGATGTTTTAATTGACATTCAATTCATTGCTTCTTTATTTTGCTTTAGACATCTCTTTTGTCAGCGTTCTTTCACAAGTGACCTTTAGCACTATCTGGTTTGTTGTGGTTGAAAATAGGCAGAGAAAGAAGGCCATGAGAACGAAGTAGACTGAACTTGAGAGAGTGAGTTACTCTAGTTAATTACTCCACTTTGGCCCACTTCAGATTTCCCCTGCCTTCCCCTTAGTCCCTTACGACAAAAGTCCTTGTCTTAAGTGTTCAATAATAAAAAAACTATTTCTAAGGCTCAACCATCCATAATTATTGCATTATAAAACAATATGTCTTATTTACCTTCCTATGAACTATATTGTGAGTCTACATTTTCAGCTATCTCCCTGGTCATGGCTCATTGTAATGGCAAAACTGAACATCTGTTCTTGCTTTAAATGCATTGTTCTTTATGTATACGGTATATCTTACAATAGGACATTGAACATTATTTATAATTTCAGAAACGCTTTGCCATATTAATCTTACAGCATTTTTTGAAGGCTCTGCTTCCTTGTTATTTACTTTTTTCTGTTCAGGATTACACATTTGCATGCCATCTCAGACCCTCAGCTTCAGAACATCTAGTACGTCCTTCTCTTAGATTAAACCATGCCATTAAGGCAAGATCTCAATGTTTCAGTGTCTTTTTTGGTAAAAGGATCTCCCCACAACTGTCTAAATGACCTAATGTTTCTCTAACTTCCACACAAGCCTGAAACTTTACCTTAATTCATTTTAATTGGATATTCTTAACTATTATATGCATTATTCATAGCTTCCATTGCCATGACCTTGTATAAAGTTCTGTTAAAACTTGCGTAGTTAAATACATTTGCCAAGCTTGTGTAGAGATAATATTGCTACTGGTTAAGCACTGTTTGAATTGATTGCACTGGAATGTTCTTTAGATGTTACAGCGGTGCATGAGAGCACTGGAGCCATGAGAGCTCTCCACAGAGGTAAGTCTTTGTGAGCTTCATTGTCTGCTGTGTCCATTGGTCGTCTCCGGCTGTCTGACATTGCAGACAGTTCTCACAGGGATTTCCTCAGAAAATCAGTGACCGTGACCAATCTATTGGCTTGATCCAATCACAGACAAAAAACTCCTCATCTATTTGTTATAAAACACTACCTGACATTTAGTCTGGAACTTAGAGACTTGGAATGTTCGTGATTGATCTGTCTGGTATCTGTTGAGTCAAATGGACTAAGGCTACAGCTGCATCTTGGTGTGGTTTTGGAAAACAACTTAATTTTTCTATGGGGTGTAATGCAGTCAGAAGACATTTTGACTACATTATGTCACCAGATTTTTTTTTTATTCATGAAAACAGACAACCTTTTATGAACATTGAAACTACTCAGGTCCTTACACTGACTACTGCAATGTTTCACTTGTCATTCTGGCATTATGTTTCATTGCTCCACTACAGAGCATTTTAAAGCTAAAAACAAAAATAATGTTTCGTCTATCAACTTAGCACCTCATACCCCCCCCCCTTTGTATACATTTTTGATAATTATATGTGCATTGAGCATAAAACTAAGGTCTTGTTTTTAATATCTAGGTAGCATTAGTATTTAATCTAACAGGTAATACATACAGGTTATTCTTAAGGGACTTCCAGATTTCAGAGGTCTCTGAAGCAGACCATGATGTCCAGACATAACAGCAATCTCTCATTATGGCACCATTTTGTACGTTCAGATCATTTGCCAAATGAGTCAAGTTAAATACTGCATATTTGATTACATACATAGGCTTTTATTGTTTTTTATTGCTCATACGTTGTGCATAAATGTGAACTTCTTAATAATAAAACTTGTCACCTGTGACATTTCTGATACCTCCATGAGCATGAATACCAGCTGTGATTCAATTTACTATGGACTGGACAGGTATCTGGGTGTAGATAACATCAATACTCAGCCACTCTTACATCAAAGTCATACCTTAGTCAAGAAGATTCACACCTGGGGGTTTTGCAAGCCAATTCAGATGTGTCACTGTTTCTGAATATTCATCATGCCAATTAATCACATTTTCATCCCTGTGAACGTGAGAATTGCCATTTTGGAATACAGGTACAGGAATGGTATGTCTCTCTGTAAGATAATGTAAACATATTTTAAATAGTCTGTGTACAGCTTGTATAACAGTTTAAATTTGCTGTGCCCTCGAAATATGTCTAAACAAAAGTTACAAAAAAGTTATTTTTGTAAAACTCTCACTACAGTGCTTGACTGTAGACAATACACACTTGTCTTTGTACTCATCACCTGGTTGCTGCCACATACACTTGACACCATCTGAACCAAATAAGTTTATTTTGGTTTCATCAGGCTGCAGGACGTGGTTCCAGTAATCCATGTCCTTAGTCTGCTTGTCTTCAGAAAAGTGTTTGAGTGCTTTCTTGTGCATCTTCTTTAAAAGAGGCTTCCTTCTGGAATGACAGCCATGCAGACCCATTTGATTCAGTGTGCGGTGTACAGTCTGAGCACTGACAGGCTGACCCCCACACTCTACCCTCTACCCCCTACGTCTATTTTCAAAAGCCAGCCTCTGGAAATGACTCTGAGCACGTGCTCTCATCTTCTTTGATCAACCATGGCAAGGCCTGAGTGGAACCTGTCATGTCCTGTTTAATCTCTGTCCAACATATGTTCAGTAAGAAGCTGTATCACCTGGATAACCAAAAGTAAGTTCTTTCTTTCTTTCCCAATTAACTATGACTGAGAAGGTCAATCTTTACTTACTCACATATAGTATTTTATATATTATTAGTTTATTGTAAAAGTACAATTGTGGTAAATCATTAGAATGTGATCAGTGTCCTGTTCTATTAAGCTAATTCTGTTCTGAAAATCTTTAAACAGTAACGATTTACCTTGTTAATAAAGCTGAGATATTCGTTTTCTTACTTTAAAAAGCAAACAAACAAACAAACAAAGCACTAAACATTTTCTGGTCAGGCATTTCTGTACAAAATAATTTGTATTTGAGCTCAGTTCAGATGTAATTGTTGAACACATTGGTCCATCTAGTGGTTGGTTTTGGCTCTCGCTACAAGATGGTATATTTAGGTGTATAAAACTCGTGGTTATTTGGTTATATATGCTTTGGTTTTAACAGCTGCTCGACTCAAATATTGTTTTATTTTACACATACATCTGTTTGTTTTCTGAAACGTATTTTCTGGGTGACCTCTTCCTTGATCTTGAACTACGTTTCCCACAATGCGGCATGTGTCGCAAATTGTGAGACCCGGTTTGCGGCAGATGATAGGCCAGCTAGTGTGGAGTGACTTGAGTAATGGCTGGAGGGGATACAAGATAGCGAGAGAAGCTAGAATTATTGGCTTATTTTATTTTTGTGACGATACCAGAACTTCGGCGGTTGTTTGTGGGACTCGGTTTGGAGCTCGAGGGCTCGGTTTGGGCTCGCTTCTTTTGTTTACACAGATCCTGCATGCAGTGGAATGGCTGAAGTGCCGCCTGGGCCTAACGCACTGCCTGCATCCCCGGCTGAAATTATAGCGCTGCCCAATGATGGCTGCTGCTTATTGGGGAACAGTGAGAAACTGGACTGCGGACTGGGGGACGGTGTAGCACCGGGAACGGAGCAGCCAGGCGCGACTGAGCTTAAAGGGATAGTAAAACCAAGCCAGAACAACGTGCACCTTCCTAACGCGTCCGATCAGCTGCATTCTTCAGCGGCGCAGCTCAACGGAATCTGCAGCCACCCCGAGGAGCAATGCGGCCACATTCAGCCTCACAATCACCGGCTCCCTGCTCACAGACCCGCCGATCACCAACAAACCACCTCCCAGCATGCAGACATCGAGCGATCGGACAGGATTGCAGCCATTAACAAGCGCGACAGCTGCTCCTTACCGACCAATGGAGTCGATTCCTCTGATCCTGCGGCCGAAACCGAGAGCGAAACGCGGTGCCTGAAAGCCAAGGTAAACAGGACTGTCGGGAACGACCATGTACAAAAACCGGGAGGCAACGAGCGAGGCCCGGGGCCACACACTGCTGCAACTGAGCAGGAGGATCTAGTGGATCAGATAGCAAAGCTGTCATTGCCTGCAGACGAAACGGATCACTGCCCCATCACCTACGTGAGATACGAGTCCGAGCTGCAGATGCCTGATATTATAAGGCTCATAACGAAAGACTTATCCGAGCCTTATTCTATATACACCTATAGGTACTTCATCCACAACTGGCCCCAGCTCTGCTTCCTGGTATGTTTGAATAATGTGCTTTTCCGTGTCATAGTTCATTATTGCCCAATAGTGTAATATATAGAACATGTGTAATCATAATGTGTATCATTTTGCAAGTTCTTCATTATTTTCATTCACATTAAAGCAATGTGGTGCTACTGTCCCAGCTCCAAATAAGCCAAACAGGAGAATGAATGTACGTACAACTCTGAATAGGTTGCTGAATAATAAGTCATACTCTATAACAGTGTGCTGACATGTTCTGTGGAACTGACTCACTGGGGTGAAAATATGAATGTCACAGTAAAGCGTTTTTTTGTAATAATTGCAGGAGGCTGTATAGTTACTATAACAAGGATTTGTCAGGCATATATTATTATGATAATGTAGGCTGGTAAGAATGTGTGCTAAAACGTTGACAAAGCTGGACTGCTAAAGAACAAACAAAACAAACATCTTTAAAGGGCTTTTATTTTGGTATTGCAGAATAGTGCACCACAGAAGACCCAGAGTGGCCTATCTGGTGCAGTGACAAGGTCATAAGCGTCCACACGCAGTCAGTTAGATGAGGATCCATTAAATAATAATTATGCCAGTTTTGTACGCTCTGTTTGGCTGCGTTTGTCGTTTTATTTAGTGTATTTAAGCAGTATTGCCTGCCCGTCACTGTCCATGATATGTAGTATGTCAAATGAACAGGTGGTTAAATGGACTTAAAATTAGGTTTGTGTTTTATAATATATTATACACTCACAGCAAGGGGTGTGGGACACAAAAACTGATAACGCTATGTTTTTGGGTATGTTGTCTGTGATGGTAATTTGACAATTCTTTGGCAGTGTATATTGGATTTAAAGTATTCAAAAGTTATTTGAATACATGCCTTTCAGCTGCCTCAATTGGAACCATATCTTTTTGTGCCATCTGTTGGTTTTTTTTGTCATAAGGCACATTTGGCACAGTGATTTAGCTGAATTTGTACTGGTTTCTTGGCTGGTTTAATCCAGAAAGATGGTGAGTTTGTTGTCCAGCTGTCACATAAATTATAGGATATTTCTTGAATGTTTGTACGCAGTATATCTAACAACGTGGACTAAGAAACTGGCGGTGTCTGTATTTTGGCCCCTGACACCGTTTGTTCTTTCATTTTTAACTTCAGTCATGTTTTTATGTATAGCTTAATTTGTGACACTTGAATGCCATAGGCACTCGGTACACATGTGCAGTCGTCTGTCCTGCCTTGACTACATGATGAACTCCCAAGGTGTGTTTTTGACTGTTTTGGGTCTGTCGCAATCATGAAATACTATACCGCTCACAAAAATTAGGGGATAATTTAAAATGAAATACCGCCTAATGAATTATCCCCTCGTTTTTGTGAACAGTTTATTTACTGTAAAAGTGTTACTGCGGGTGCGTACTCCATAAACCTCGAAGAAATGCCTACAAATGTACAAAAAGAAAAATGCAAAGTATGGTGAACCCAAAAATATCAGCTAAAATATTCTACTGGAACTATACTGCTAACATACATGCCAAAAATGACTGTGGGCCATTGCTGTAGTCCTACATAATGGCAATTTAACTTTAGTTAATTTAACTTGAGTTAATTAGTGAACAGAACTTTCAAAGCATGAGAGCGATAAAGTAGAGTGCGTCTGCGTGCGTGCGTGTATTTCAACACAATTTACCATTACACACAGAGAAAGTAATGCAAGCGACACATACACCCGAGAGGACAGATTTTGCTTTTTGTTTTATTTTTTGTTTTAAAAGTTTTACAGTGAGTGTGTATTGATGATGCAGTGCTGCTGGAGCTTTGCCGAACAAAGCATAAAAACGCAGCTCGTCAGCTTGCGATTTACGACCACTTCCTTCCACAGCCACCCACAGTCTGATCCCCCTAATATTTATCTTTCAAATAAAATTTAAAACAATTTAAATAATGGTGATAAAAGGCACTCAGAAAAAAACAAGTCCAAAAAACGCGATGCAGTGACAGCCATCTTCGTTTGAGTTAGGGAGATGTAACCTGGAATTTATCATCATAATAAATTCTAAAAATTGTCATTTGAATTTGTTTGGCAAAAGACTGAACTCCGATACTGAACCCTGATATTGAGCGCCGATTAGTCAGTATATTGGTACTCCTCATACTATTACGTATGAATTGAGTTACAGGTAGTTCTCAATGTACAATGGGGATATATTGCGACAAAAGCGAGTCCCTCACTGCCCGATTCTCTCATCAGTGTGAGTTTCATACTGCGTATCATGTATTATTCAGAATTCAGTATTCATGTGTTTTAGCAGAATCCCATCATCAAGTCAAAATATCTTAAGTTGGGCTATCGTAAAACAGGGAGTATCTGTATAATTAAATGACAGATGATGATGTGAAGTAGAGTGTTGGCAATCCATTCTCTTAGAATTACAAGTGCCACCTTCCCTATTTCCTAATTTTACTTACTAAGAATTACAAGTGCCACCTTCCCTATTTCCTAATTTTACTTACTACATTTAGCAGTTGCCCTTTTCAGAAGTGACTCGTGTCAAACAGTTTTACAAGTTACAATCCAAGCAACTGGCGGCTAAAGGCCTTCAAGTGTCTTAAAGTGGCAGCTAGGAAGTGCTGATACTTGAACCCTAAGCTTTCTGGTAATTAGTCTATTGACCACTGCTCAACACAGATATGCACCATTTAACTATCGCATTGCAGTCATTGACTGATATGGATGTTGATCAGACATTACAAGTCAAGCATAGTCATTTTATGCTACTGTAATGTAAATATAAGGGGTACTTTTACAGGAAAACTGCCTGGAAATGAAACGTAAATATGCCAGAGCTACAGCTGAAAACATGAGTGGAACACCGAAAGCTACACAGCATCCCTAATGCCATCACACTTTAAGCTGATTTAAATTCACAGCAATTATAGAAATGATAGTAATTTAGTCTTACAACCCTTTGTAGGGGAAAAGCCAAAGCACTTTATGATAGAAATGGATGGTGTGATGGACCTCTGGTACCATCTTCTGTTATTTAGCCTTATTTTATTTATTTAAATGCTTTATTCTGTGCGTTTGCTTTATTTTAAAAAAATCATTTAATATTGGAGGTGACACGGTCGTACAGTGGTTAAGTGCCACCTTTCAGCATTGAGATCCCAACCCTGGGCTCCACCTTTTCTCTGGGTACTCCTCCAACATTCCAAAGACATGCATGTTAAATTCATTGGTGTTTCCAAAGTTCCCTTAGTGTGTGAATGTGTGTACAAGTGTGTGTGTGTGTGTGTGTGTGTGTGTGTGTATGCGCCCTGCGATGCATTGGCACCCTGTCTGGGGTTGTTCCTGCTTTGTGCCCCGTGCTGCCATCCTAGGTACTGGTTCTCCCTCTTTCTCCCTCAGTAGGATAAGCGGATAATGATTAAATGAATTAATATTAATATTGGTTGGATGGATACATCTCATAAACAAATAACAGCTTTCATGTGTGCACAAGAGCATCTCTGTGTAAGCATGACCAAGATTGAAACAAGACCACTGCTGTCGGATAAGAACAGGCATTAGGGTATAAATCACAAGAGCTTACCAAAATTGGACAATAGAAGACTGGAAAAATGTGACCTGGCCTGATGAGTCTCAATTTCTGTATCCTTGTATCAGTGGTTCGGGGTAGTGGTGTGGGGGATGTTTTCTTGGCTCGTTTTGTGCCCTTTAATACCAGTTGGCCATCATTTATACTCCACAGCCTACCTGTGTATCTGACTGTGTCCATCCTATATAAAGTTTGCACCACCTTCCATGAAAATTTGAGGCAGTTCTGAAGGCAAAAGGGGATCTGAACCCCATTCTAGCAAGGTTTACGTACATCATGTATCATGTGTAATTCATTCATGTTGTTGACACTGTCTGAAGATCATAAGTGAATAAATCTGTTTGAGCTGGGTGGATTTTGTGCAGTCTGATGTACAATCTGATGTATACCATTCAGATAGAAACTGTATTTTGGCTCAGTCTAACAGGACAGACCAGATTTCATGTGACTTTGACATTTTGGATGTCAATAGTACCTTTTCCACTAAGGTATATATGGACATTTAAAACAAAGTACAAAAAAGCTAATAGTGGAAATAATAAACGTGTACTACTGCTACTGGACATTGGCAATTTGAACAGTGTGAACCAGATCCTGATCAGTTTTGAAATCTCTTTGAAGATTGTAGATCTCCATTTATTTGAATACCAGTTCAAATCCAAATCCAAATTGAGCTGCCTGCCTGAACGTAACCTAAAACGCAGAATGAAAAGAAATAAATCTGGCATATTTGTCACAATGGCTTAAATGTCCTTCTTTTGTAGCAACCGCTAATAAAAAGATATTTGAGAAATAACATTACAAACTGTTTAATAAAATCTTTAGATTTTAACCTTGGTTCTTTTCTTCCAAAGGCATTGTCACTGTTCTGGATTAAAACTAAAATGTAAAATTTAAAATACATCAATACACAGCTGTCAAGACCCAACTTTGGCTCTTATTTTATAAATACAAGAAAACACTATTTGTTTCATAATGGTGAGTAAACATAATGGTGGTGTTATGTAGATGATTATGTTGCTGTGCCTCATATTTGTGCCCTTTTTAGTCTGCTGGGTCACAGATATAGGTTGTCAGGGTTTTTTCTCTTTCAGTGATTCCTGGAAGTAGTCATTTGTATGCTGTTTTGCTGTTGGCTCTTTTCTAAAGCTCGGTTATGTCACAGGCAATGGTGGAGAAAAACTGTGTCGGTGCCATTGTGTGTAAGCTGGACATGCACAAGAAGATGTTCAGGCGGGGGTACATCGCCATGCTGGCTGTGGACTCCAAGTTTCGCAGGAAAGGCATTGGTACGTGTGTTTGCACAATGTCTTAAATAAATGTCGTTTCCTCCCACTGTATTTGTAGCACACGCAAACCTACCCTGGAATTCACGAACATTTCCTGTGGTATGTCAGCATGTCAATAAAGAAACTATTACATGTATCTGACGATGATCTGTCAGTCAGCCTGCAGCTATAAATATTATCATCACCAATTCATTATGAGATCCAGGAAATGCTGCTTGTTTCTGCCTATTTTATGCAGCGGAACTGGATCAATTTAATCATTCTTAAATGTATGTTCAGACTAAATGATAACTCTTCCTTTTGTGCCATCTCAGGTACTAACCTTGTTAAAAAGGCCATCTATGCCATGGTGGAAGGAGACTGTGATGAGGTAAGAGATTCCTGCACGGTCTGGTCGGATCACTTTTTTTCAAGCGGTTCATACAACTGTAAGGGTGTGCGATATTGACTCAAAAAGAACATTTGATGGGGTTGTTAAATAATAATTGTTAATATAAAATCTATTATTAATATCACTACAAATTAAATGCTAGTTTGCATCCTGCAATAATGTGTTTCACTGAAATATTTTAGGCCAGGCAGTGTATATTTCAGGTCCAAAGTGTTCAAAAGTTGTTTGAACCCATCTCGTTTGAGAACCTGAATCGGAACCATGTCTGTTCCCATGTAATTTGTGACCGCATTTGTTATGCCTTTGCCATCTGTTGCGTTTCTTAAGACACTTTTTTTTTACAGCACCTTGGCTGGTTTAAGCCACAGCTTTCTCACAAAGTTTGTCCTCATCATCATATTGTGCAAAGTGGTTACCTTGTAGGTGGTCAAATAAGTTTGTTGTCAAGCTGTCATTAACGGAGCTTCCTATGGCTTCTTTTTGACAATGACATGCTCGATAACGTCATTGTTTAAACCAAAATTAACATATCGTAGACGATGCATGTTCGCACACCCCTACTTATTAGCTAAGAAATGAAGACCTGGACTATAGACACTTCTCAGAAGCAATTAACGAGGTTAAACCGCCTGCTAGTTTAAATTAATGAGAATGTATGAAAGAGTAAAGATACTCTGAGATTCCTTCACAAATTTTAAACTGAGAACAGCCCTATTGGACTTTGTCCAAATGTTTTGTATGAAAAGGGTATTGTTGGCTGGGTCAGATAGCAGAGAATGGCAAATATAGGTTTTTTTATACAATGCTTGAGCTTTCTGCACTCTAAATCTGAAAACTTTAACACATTTGCACACATTCCGGTTTGCTCGGCTACTACAGCCTTGATTGAGCGTCACCGAGCATCCTCTTGTCCTCGAACCAGAGAACCAACAATCAGTTCGAGCTGCACGTGAGATGCTTTATTGTGTGATAGTGCTCAGTGTTCAGTGCAGGGGGACCAGGGGAACGTATGGGTGGAAAATCAACCATAGTGGGGTGATTGAGGCACATCAACGCGTGACAGCAGAACAGAAGAGCTACTGTGGTACAAGTCACAGAATGTTTAATGCTGCTTACAGAAGGATTGTGTCACACACAGTGCAGCACTCCCTGCTGAGTATGGGCCTGCCTAGTTGCAGGCTGGTTAGTGCCTTTACCGTACTAAGATGTCCTGTGTAGACTGGACCTATAACAGATATGCTAGTGACAGTACCTGAGGTTGGAGAAATGAAAGAAAGTCGGCTGGTCTGTTGCGTCGCATTTTTTTCATATCATGTGGTTGGTTGGATACATGTGCACCATTTACCTGGGGACGTGATGGCACCAGGAGGTACTGTGGAAAAAGACAGTTCACTGGAGGAAGTGTGACACTCTGAGTAATGTTCTGCTGAGTAATGTTCTGCTGGGAAACCCTAGACACTGTGTACAAGCTGGTTTTAATGTTATGTGTGTGTGTATGCGTGTGTGTGTACTACATTCTTTGCCCATCCTCACACTATATTAAAGATACTATTTAATCACACTGTTGTTTTTTTGACCATTCTGCCTAAACCTCTATTCTTAAGCATGCTTTTTATGTCTTTCTAAAATACGCGTTTCCCTGTTTTGCTGTGCAGGTGGTCCTAGAGACTGAAATCACCAACAAATCAGCCCTGAAACTTTATGAAAACCTGGGCTTTGTCAGGGACAAGCGGCTCTTCAGATATTATTTAAACGGAGTGGACGCTCTCCGGCTCAAACTCTGGCTGCGCTGATTCGGCCTGTGACCTCCTCCAACCGTCCGTCCGGTCCTCTGTCCTCCTGTCCCTGTGTCCCAGTGAGTACGGAGAGTCGGCATCCAGCGTGCCACGAAAGGGGAGGCAGCCCGCATGAAAAACACGAGCAAAATGTAATAAAGAGTTTTACGTACCTTTCTTCGAACAAGAGAAGTTATTGCAAAAAAAAGTGGGGGTGCTAATATTTGAAGACAGTCGCCGACTCCGTAGAGGAAAATCTGGTGGATTTACGCTTTTGTCAAAGGGCCTCTGTTGGGTTGTGTTGGAGACTGAATGGGACGTTAAAATCACCTCTAGGAGTCGTGCTGAACTGGCTCAGGCAAACAGAAAAAAGCAAGGCATCACCCTTCTACTCTTATTTTTTATGAATAATTGTACCTGAGGGATGGAAAATAAATGTCTATGGTCAAAAGAAATTAAACATGGGATAAGGCTGAAATAGAACCTACACTATCAAATCTTATTTTTCTTTTTTCTTCTGAAGAGGGTTCATAGGGATACTGAGGCTGTGCTTGTTACAGCATTGGCTTGCGTGCGTGTCTGTCTGTCTGTCTGTCTGTCTGTGTGTGTGTCTGTCTGTGCTGGGGGGAAGGGGGTGTCTATTCATTTATGTTTATTTTATTTCATGTTTTTGAACACAGTGAGCAGAGCTCCCTACATGTTTGAAATGCAGCTGCTCCAAACCAATATGCACTTGCTGGAGAAGACACCATCACTCTGTGTTTAGAGAACGTTGTCCGTCCGCACACAGAAATTTCAAAGCTCATGGACTTCAGTTGTTTTTGACCAGAAATGCCCAAGTTCTCCTAAAATAATTTTGTCAGTAAAGTCTACATAGAATAAGAGCGCACAGCTACAGCTTCATCAGTGGTGAACCTGGCGATTAGCTGGTAAATGAAATCAGGGCTGTTTGAGGTACACATCCACTTTCCATCCTGTCCTGTGCTGAACAGAAAGCAGAAAGGAAAGGAATGTGATTGCATGCTGTGAGAGAATCTGTAAGTGGACTTGTACCATTAGAGCAGGAAACTCACCAGTAGTTGTGCCCTCCCTAATTTAGAAAGTGCTGCTTTATTTTGTGCAGATGTTTGTGCTGATTTGTCGAATGAATTCATATTTTTTAGAGCTGTTAAAACAATTAAAATATTCTCGTTAATCGCGTGGTTTTAATTGCATTAGTTGATTAATCAAATTATTTTGCTTGCTCTATGACATGACCCTAAAGAAATGTACAATACTGGGCAAAAGTCTTAGGCCACCCTTTGGTTTGGTACATCATTATTTTTTGCAATGGTATAATGATCATATATATAATTATGTCTCTTTTAGAATATAACCATAAAATAAAGGAAGTGAATTATGTACTATTTAAATACCAGCTTCTATAGGCTACAGTGGCTAGTATTTAATGTGACCTCCCCTTCCACCTGTGCCATAGCAGCATCGGGTAGCTTCAGGTTCAGGCCAAGTTGAACCTTCTACAGGTCTCGGCCAAGAAACCACTTTTTGGAAGGGGAACAGGGTGAAAAGGCAAAGATATGCTAAAGATTTGATTGAAGATCAAGGAAAGAGTATCATGGAGTGATGGATCCAGGTTTGTTGTCGTATATGGCCATTACACTGTTGCTAAAACAAATTCGTATGGTGGCTTAAGACTTTTGCAGTGGCTTATACATGTGTATGATGGAAGCATGTCCTGGATGGGACACCAGCAATTTGCAGGACTGAGCAGAAGCTGCGTTTGTGGTGATTGTCTGACTTGGGTAAAGACAGACTCAACATTCGCCTTAAAAAAAGCTTGCATTCAGTTAGCACTAAACAATGATTTACTAACATTTTACCATATCTGAGTCACAACATTTAATTGTAACTTCTCTGCCACTTGCGTTGCGACCGAGTGCGCTGTTGTGTTCATGCGGAGGAATTTACCGTCACAAAGGAACGAGCAAAGCGAATAAGCATCCCTTACCAATGTCCTCCCTATATGCTCCATGTGCTTTCTATAGTATTTAGAATGTAGGGAAGATAATTATGGGTTTTCAGTCACACCCAAAACTGAGTGTTTTACAGTGTCAAGCGATGTAAATGTGATTAACTGTGTTAACATGTTGTAAACACGGTTGACAGCCCTACTGGTTTCAAGTAAATCTGTAACACTGTCAGTTTGGTGTGAGTGGGGTTGTGTCATTATATAAATGGATTTGAAATCTTTTTCGATTTGGACTTCCACACCTGGCAGTCTTTTTGCAGGCTGCATCTAGTTGTTAAAGTGTGTACATTTAAGTGATGTTCTTAATTGGATAATTGACAGTGTCCTTCATCCTTACTGCCAAAGGTGTCATTTACCAGCTCTGGTAAATAAATGAGCAAACGCATTTCCTGGAAATATGCTACGTTTGAAAAAAGAAGCCTGGTTTTGCACTGCATTAGAGATTCTGGCAAGCTTTGCATTAGTTCACCAGCAGGGGACAGCATGTGTTTACGAGCAGCGCACACTGGTCTGAGGGGGATATGCAATGGTCGGAGTGTTTGCTTTTTACTTTCCATTCATATGTTAGAATGAGAGTCATGTATTTTGCAAAGTAATAGTTGGTTGGTTGGTGTGTGTGTGTGTGTGTGTGTGTGATGATCTGCGTTTGTGACGCACCCCAGTGTTCTTTGCTTTTGGATCTTCTTTGGTGGTTAGATGTGATTGTATTTTTTTCCCCCTTTAGAGGTGCAACACTTGATCAGATTAGCTTGTTGGAAAATTTTGTGCTGGCTATAAAGTGAAATGAAATGATCAGGCAAAGTCTGAAATCATTGCTGGGTATGTAAACATGCCACATGCACTTTGACTTCAAAGAAATGGTCTCACGTGTTTGGACCTATTTTTGCCCCTGTTTGTGCCGAGAGCTCCTTTAAGAACCCTGTCCTTATTCCAAAACACAATACGCTTGAGAGCCGGTTTGTTTGTGCAAAGGGTTGTGCTCCTTCAGCAGGCGAATTGCCGGTGAGAGATGGAAATGTGAGCCGTTATTGTGCAAATGCACCCTCTTATCAATCGCTGCTGTTTTGCTGATACGCCTAAAATTAGATAACTCGTACTCTTTCAGTGGAATCTATGCTAAACCTACATAGACATTTAATGCATACTGGCAGCTGATCAGTTCTGTATGTGTAGTCCATGTTTAATGAGATTAATGAACAGAAGATTGCAGCATACCCACAGTAGCTTTTCTGAATTTGCACTGCCATCTTACCAATTTCATGTACCTATGTCAGCTAGCTCTGAAACATACAGCAGCTTCTTAAGCAACAGCTGGCCGGATCTAGCTGGATATGAGAATTTTCTGTTTCGTCAAACTGGACATGATACAGAAGTGTGTGCGCTGTGGTAGCGTTCAGGCGATCAATGGATCTGCACATGCAGCTAGTTTTCAACACCATCATCCTTTGAATTCATGTTGTATGTTTGATCTGGTGCAAACGAGATCTGCGAGCTGTCGTACTAGTCGGACAGTACAGAAAGGTCCGCATGTTTGTCATCCCGTTTTTCTTTCACTCTCCACACCTTTTATGTGTCTTGGAAATTTTCTTTGATTTCAAGTGGACAACAGACTTTGTTTAAAAAGTATAAATAAATTATTTGATTTTTATTGCAAATGCGCAGTCATTTTTGGACAAAATGGGTTGTAATGTGCGCCCTAACAAAATGAGAGCAGTGTTGCACATAAACTGCCTTTATGTTGTTAAAAGAAATCACATGGCATATCTTGATAATTCAGCCAACACTGCATAATCAGATGCTCTACTGAAACGGATGCGTCATCGTTTGTGGTTGCTTATTTGCATTTGTGATTAAACTCATTTAAATTGGTGTTAGAATTCATATTTCTATTGGATAAAGACTGCTGTACAACCCAAAGCCTGAATGTGTATTTTATCATGATAATTTTGCCAGCTGGGAAGCATTCAGCAGGAGCGAGACCATTGTTTTCCGGAGGACTATGGAATGGGAGAACTGCCATAATGATGCCTCACCCTCCAAACAGATCCGTTATAACAAGCTTTATTTTCTCAATTTAAAACTTTTCGGGGAGAGGATTTGCAGTTTGGGCATCTCTGGTCAAATTCCATGTCTTGTTGATTTAATTGAGTAAAACACATTGGGGAAAAGAAACGTTATCTTGGGAAGCTTTACACATGATCTGCTTTTGTAAGGTCTCAGAGTTACTAGTGACTTGGTTTAGGTGTATTACAGTTTATATACTAACACTCCTGTTCAAAAAATGGGCCAGAATCAATATTGTAGACCTCAATGGTATCGGCTTCAAACAGTTGATGAGGAGTTGAAAAATGTTTGTTAGTTTGTGTTTAATGAGAGACCTAATATTCTCTATAGTTATATATACCAATACAGTTAAAGTTGATCCGATACCATTGTTGAATTAAAAAAAACATATTCCTCATTATTTAGGAGAGACATAAATAATTAGTATTGATGTAAACATTACTTTCCTTTTTTTAAATTTTGTAAAACAAAATATAACCCATTAAAACAGATATAAACATAGTAAATTACTATTTATTTCTCCCTAAAATAACAAAGAAATATACAGGACCTTGGCACAGCATTCCAGGTTAAAATAAAAGAGCAGTAAAAACTATTTATTTATTATTAATTTGTTATTATTATATAGCTCATCATTATTATATTGCTCACAAAAATTAGGGGATATTTAACTTCCTGTTTTTGAGCGGTATAGTATATAACCTATTTTGCAGTGCTACCATCACTTTGTAATATTTGTTTTGCAGAAGTTGCTATTGGGAAACTTATTGGTGTGGCACGTGTTGCAAAATTAAAGTAAATCGTTCAGTATGCCATCCTAATATTGCATGGGCGCATGGGGAAATATTAAAAACAAGCTTATCCGAATTGCTTTAGCATTTTAGGAAAAAAGAGAACAGCTATCCCATATTAAGTTTTTCACTAATGATATAAACCTAAACGGTCACTTTTCTCTTAAATACACCAATCTAGTAGGGTGTTGAGCCTCTTTCAGAGCAGCAGAGCAGTTCGTTGTGGTATAGATTTCATTAGGTGCTAAAACATTGACTAATGTAGACAGGATAGCTCCTTGCAGTTGCCGCAAATTCGACGGAATTACTGATCCCTTGATCATCCTATTCTACCTTGTCCAGGATATGCTTAATATGGTTAAGATCTGCTGACTAATAAGGCCAGGTTAGCAAGGTAACCTCACTGTCATGCTCCTGGAAACAGTACATTACTATACAACTGTTGTGGCTTGGTGGATTGTCCTGCTGATACTATACTTCTATCATGAAGCGATGAACTTGGTCGACCATAATGCTGAGGTAAGCCCAACTGTCCTAACTTCCATCCACAGGTATCAAAGGATACAGGGTGTGTCACAATATGGTGAAACCTTCCCCGCACCCTTACTCCTCCTCCACCAGCCACTGAGGTCACTGATTCATGCTGCTTGCGAGAATTGTGACCCTTCCATCCACACCAGACCCTCCCTGGATTCGTCTGACCAGGCCATGTTTCAGCTGGTCAGTAATCCATGTTGTGCTCTTATTTCTTGCCTTTCTGTCACCCTTAGACAGGAACGGTACTCAAACTGGACATATTCTGTTAAAACGTATCCATGCCAAAGAATGATGAGTTGTGTTCAAACATGTTAACTGTAACACCAGCATTGTTTCTGGTTGCAATTCGCTTAAATGTGCAGTGCCTGTTTGTCAGAATGATTCTGCAATCAGAAAAGGGCACGTGTCTCTAATAAAGTGGCAACTCCGTGTTCAATCAGTAGCTCAGAATATATCCCCTTAGGCATGACAGGGTAATAAATACAGTTAAACTAGTTAATAGAATACCATTTCCTGAAAATAGCTTTGTGAGTTTCTATTTCCATTATCTCTACAGAGATAATTCTCTCCCCTTTTCCTGCACCAATCTCATCAGCATAATATTAGACATCCTGATTGGTTGTCCTGTTTGTTATCTGTAGGGTAACTGGGACAGGAATTCATTATTAACATGTTAATGGTGTAGTACTGAGTGTTTGTTCTTCTGTTTTGGCCAAATATCCTTTATTATATCACAAAGTGGTTTTTCTAGACCTTTACTTTAGAATTAGTCACTGATTAAAATATGCTCTTTACTGATAGGAGGAAAGTGGAATGCAGAGGTAAAAAGCCATTTATAACACCAGCTACCACTGTAACAAATGACACTCTGTAAAAGAATTAATTTTCATATGCTAAATGTTCATATTGTCATTCCTTAAAGCTGGTTAGAGGGTCATATAGAGAGTGGGGGTATTAAAATAAAAAATGTAATGTAACAGTAATGTAGATAGCAGGGTATACATGTATTCCTGTTCTTCCTGAATAAAGCACACTCAGTTATATTACCATTCTGTAAGACTACTTTACAAAGCTCAAAACTGATAACCTCCTTCCTACCTGAAGGCACTCGTTTAACCGCCCCTTGTACCCATCGAGTATCGACACGGTATTAAATCTCTGTACAGCACCGTGCTGTGGTGGAGAATCTCTGGCTGTCTTCAGATTTTGACTGAAGTCCCACTAAAGTATACCAGCACTTAAGTGACTACTGTTGTGTTAACTTGTTAAAATGTCCTTATTTTGTTCCTTTTCTTAGTAGTTTCTTGTTGTTTTATACCATTAAAACCTGCAAATAGGACTTTTGCATTTTTAGGTTGTTTGGTTCTGTTCACTTGGTCTGGACTGAAGCAGACAACGTTACATTGTTACATTTCAGTCCTGGTTTGCTTAGTGTTCACACTGCCAATCTTATCATAGAAGCGAACATATGTAAACAAAAGTCATTTGAATGAGGTCACATACTGATTTGTTAGCTTTTATGATGTTTAATTTGTTGAGCTTTCAAATCTTTGTAATTTTTTAATATGTGATTTCAACAGTGTATTTTTACTAGCTTGTAATTCACAGAGAGCTCCTACAATTAAAATGCCTTTTTGCACACAAAAGAACACGTGCTGCACGGATACTGTACTGACCCCTATGACGAGAAGAAGCAGGTATGGTTATGAATTTTGTCCTTTATCATGATTGAATCAAATACAAGTCTATAACATAACCTGAACTACATTCGTTTGCTAACTGCTATATTAACTATACAGTACTATGCAAAAGTCTTAGGCCACCTTTAGATTTGTTGTTTTACCAGTGGTTTAATGACCATATATGACGTACTGTCAACGAAGGGACCCACAAATAACTTGGATCTGTCATCCTTAATACTCTCTTCATTTTTCTGATCTTCATTCCAATCTTTGTGCTTTACCATGTTGTAGCCATTTTGCCCTCTTCCCCTTACGAAAATGGTTTCCTGGCTGTTACCCCTCCAAAAAGACCATTCCTGATTCTTCAGACTGTAAAAGGGTCAACGTGACATCGAGGTTAAGCTGCCATTGCTGATAAGTGTAAGCATTAAATACTTGCTATTGTAGGCTATGTTTTTGTGTGTTCTAATAAAGAGATTTACAATTTATATATGCTCATTATACCATTGCCAAAACAACAGCATACCTCATAAGTTTGGTGGCCTAACTCACCGCCTGTGTTTACATGTTTGTTTGTGTCCATGGTCCATCTAAACATCAATAAAACCACACCAGAGTTCATTTGATTGGTGCGCACCAAGGTGCAGATGCCAGCATTCCCTCTTGTTAAAATGAACTGCACTACCGGAGCAATCACTCCAGTGTTTGCTTTAATTGAGCCAAATCTACCAAGCGGGAACACACCCTAAGAAGAATTTAAACCTAACCTAAGAAATCTTCCTGAAGAAGAGCGTTTTTAAAATGCCCCTTTTCTAGATATACTTGTATCTAGCCTGTTTGTGTTTTTTCCCAGTTGTTCTGTTTCTGGTGATCATCAGTGCTTATATCCTTTTCTCTCCATCCGTCACTGCATCTTCCCCTGGCTGTAACAGACCATAGTAAATGTCCCCACTGACCATTCAGAATGTCCAAAGAATTTGGATGTCTTTTCTCTTGCTTCCTCAGGTCCTCCAGCCAGGGCAACTGTTTTTGTGTCATCTGGGCTGTGTGACTTATGTGACCCCCATCAAAGTTTGTTACACTCCCGGTTTGATTTCTGAAGAATCTGCTCATGTTGCTGTTGGATCTGTTGTCTGGTTGTAGTCGTTGCATCATTTGTTCCATTTGAAAGTCTGAATGTGTTGGGGGAGGACTTGGCTGTAGGAGCTCCCTGAGGTCCAGGCTCTGACAATTGGTTTCATCCCAGAAGATGTCCCTTTGTGTTGGCCTGGACACCAGTCTGATTCTTGCTGGCCGGTCATTATCAGTTTCTTCCACTAGACAGCGAAGTTAAATAATATGATCTCACGTTATCTACATTTACCAAGACATATAAACGACAATTTGCATGCTTCACACTCACCAGTGGAGGTGTACACCCTTCTTTGTTCCTGCCGCTTCTCCCGAAAATGCTTCTGATGGGCTCGACGCTTCTTGGTCACTTGACTAGTCAGAAGTGTCTGGGCTTGCAGAAACCCTTCCAAGTTTCTCTGTGGAATGCATACATCAACTGAAAGGAGGATTTTTGGATGTGAAGCAGCAGTCAATCAATCATTTCATGGTTTTAAATGCAGTGGTCTCGTCTGAAAGCTGTGTTTAATCAAAGACAACTGTTTTGTGTAAGTTAATGGCCTCAGTTCATTCCCTGAGGGGAGAAAGGACCTGTACATCCCTGTACCTGGAAATTGGGTTCCCATGATGGAAGCACTGTGACTCCTGCCCAGGTGATTCCACTCCAACAGTACACTAATCAGAACCAAGGGAAGCACCAGAAAAAGCATCCGTCTATATTACATTCAAGCTATATTAATTATATCCAAGCACCATTACTACATTACTATGCAAAAGGCCAAACTTACATTTGTTGTTTTAGCAGTGATATAATATTATATACGGTTGACCCCAATTTTTCAGAGTGGGAGTGAGCTTTAGCCTAATTTTAGCCTTTCCACCCTGTTCCCGTTCTGAAAAAGTGGTGCTTGGCTGCTACCCTTCTGAAAAGACCATTCCTAGGCTGTAGAATGATCAGTTTAGCATCCCAAAGAGCTGCCGGATGCTGCTGTTGCTCCAGTATATAGTGAGGTTGCACTAAATACTGCACTTGTCACTGTAGCCCATACAGTAGAAGCTGTTTTTTTGACTGTATAATATTGCCGGATTTAAATATCATGTAACAGCTGCCCTGTACCAGTATGGCTGGTCCAAGCTACCAAACAGTATGATACGTGTTTCCATACTGGCTAACATTCCTGCTTAGCATGTTTAGATGAGTCCTTTCACTTTTTATATGTATTATCTGGTCCAAAGGTAAACCTCTCCAGGTAATTTACTTCTTTTCTGTATTTGAATGTTTCCATTTTCCACCCACTAGATATCGCTCCCTCGGCAACTCTGAACCTTGGAGGATAGGGCCTAGGACTTCTGAAGCATGTGAAATGCCACCTCATTTTCCAGACTGCCACTGTCACAGGCAATTCCTTATAAGTAAACTCACAGACAAATGTCATCTTGATCGATTAGGGGTAGAAGAATGCTGTCTCTCTTTTATAGAACCTAGGATTTAGAGTATTGATTTGACTTTGGTGCATGACATGGCTTGTTCCTTCATGCTTTGTACCTGTTGGCAGCTGCTTGCTCCACATAGCATTTCCTGTTTCGGACTGGAAAACTGATTTGCCATTCCATCTCTCCATCCCTTGGCAAAATAAAGATAAATAAGATTTTAATGAATTCACATAAAAATAACTTGTTACAGTTACAGTCTGAGTTACAGTCTGAATCATTCACCCATCTTTTGCTCTCACTTAATCAGATTTGTGGATGGGGAAAGAAAAATGTCTGGACATGTGTATGTACCATAGAAGCATGTTCATCAGGAGACAGGGCAAGCTCCATAAAGGGTGCAACTGGTTGCCATGCCTGTAAGAAAAGGGAAATGATTATTGCCTGTGCTGTCATTGTAATCTGAAGCATAAGCTATCTGTAGTAATTCATATCCGTATTGAATAGAAAGTTGAAGCTTCGGACCTTTGCTCTTTGTGGCGGATGAGACTTGATGATGCTGTCGCCTGATTTGGTATGAAGGTTCTGCAAGTCTGTGAACATCAGTTTGCAACATGCTGGAACACTAAACACTTTTGAATTGATTACACAAAATTCTACACATCCATAAACAGAAACCCTAGTTAGGTAACAAGATGAAAACAAAACAAATTAATTTGTATGTTGTAAGAATTAATCATGAACTGACCTGGTAGTGGCTGAGCAATGGAATTAACTTTCTGCTTCAGAGGTGGCAACTGGTTCCACTGAGTTCCCTGCTGTTGTGCTGGAAAACTTACAGTGGTGATTGTCTTTGGCAAGGTTGCGTGTTCCTCTAGCAGACTCTGATGTGGTATGACTTGGCAAATCTTTGGTCTTGAGTTGCTATTCCCCATTTTTGAAACACCTTAATATGACTTTTTTGATGAACTGAGCTATGAAGACTATACTTCCATACTTCCATTACATGATCCAAGGCCCTAAACCAAATCCAGAGTTGCTTTCTCTCTACTCTTGGTATAATCTTTGAAAAGTCCACAGAAGTTGTTGCGGTAAATGGATTAAACCCTCTCTATCCTCTGTGAAGTTGGTAGCACCAATACGAAACTCTTGAAAAGTTGTGTTAAAGACTGGCTGGTATTTGACCCACTCCCTGGTTTATATTTATCAGCACTGTTGTAATGTGGCAGGTTGCTATAGTGACTTTCCCTTGGGTTACTCTGTAACGGAGTGGAAATGCTTGGATGGGTGGTGAAGGGTGTCTCTCCTGCTGCTTGGCCAGGCATATCAGTGCTCAGAGAGCTGAGCTTGATGATTGACAGAATCCGGGACAACTTTTTAAAGCTAAATTAAAGTATTGTATTTTTAGACTCAACTTAAGACTCTTTTTTAAGACCCATTCAGTCACCTAAAAGCAATCAAGAAAAGGCATTGTCTTGTGAACTTTCCATGCACAGATTGTTTTGCTTTTCTTGGAATACACTAAGAAGTGCCTTCAGCCACTGTCGTAGACCAGTATAATCACCATATCTAATTATTCCTATGTCTTAATTAAGATGCAAGCCTAAAAAGTATGTACACAAAAAAAATAACACCACCCCCACAATTTAATAGCATGGTATATTGTAACTTGCTTGTCAGTCCTTATTAGAGTTCTTCTTTAGATTTAGGCTGTCTCTTATTTCTTTCTCTATTCAGGTGATCTTATACTTCTTATTTTTTCTATTAACTACGTACTTATTTCCTGTATTATCTGGTTGTATTTAATAATGAGACTGAGAACTACACATATATGTGGCCTAAGACTTTGCACAGTACTGTATATATTCTCTATATATGACATAACACAACGCAAAGCTTTACACAGGCAGCAGCCAGGCTGGGACTCAAACCCGGGTCTCGGTAGCCATACCATCTCGTGCAGCACCAACCATTGTGCCACTGTAGTACACTAGTTTATTTGATATAACTCACATTTAGGCATATTTATGACCTCATTTTTTTAATCCTTTTTTAATCTTCACATCTGAAAATATGATTCCAATTTATTCGTGGAATTCACATCCTGCCCCTGGGTTTCCATTCCAGCGTACAAGTCATCATTGTGTAGATATTTAATTTCTCTTGTGGGCACCATTGTGTTAACATAAGGAGATCTACTTTGTTATCCATAACAATCTGTTCACTTGGCAAATTTATCACTATCGCATTAAGCCCATTGTAAATGAGTGCACTTAGATGTGTGGCAGAGGAATAGCATATCAAAGTAATAATCACTGTAGAATGGGCTGCCTGCCTGTTTTGTGTTCATGTAATGGCCAAATTAGACAACATTATCGTGCTAATGTGCCATCATAGCATTTTACCATCACATGATAGACGCTGGAAAAAAGTACCCTTCATTTAAATTTATTGGCTATTATCATTCATTTCACTTTACACGTTAACTTCTACTGATCTGCTTCCTGTGCAGTCAGGTTTTTCATGTCCTAAATCAGCAGAAGAATAGGTCAAGAGCTAAGTGACTTACAAAGGATATAGTGCCAAGTCAGTTTGCTGTTTGTGTCAAGTGCTGTTATTGAAGAAACATCTAGGAGCAACAACAGCTCAGCTTTGAAGCCACACAAGTTTGCAGAGGCTACTGGTAACGTTAACTCTCCACTGCCTCTGGAAGCAACGCCAACACAATATCCTTCATCAGGGACGTTGGAGTGGATTTAAACACAATAGTGCTCAAATTCAGAGCAGTGCAAACCGCACGCTCTAGAGAGGTAATCAGGCAGGACGAGGCTTGAACTTGGGTGTGTTAGATGCCAGGATAATCTATAAGTCTACAGTTTGGTTGGGGAGAAAGAACATTCCGGTGCTGGTTTTCCCAGGAATGTCTCTGCGAGATTGCAACATGTCCACGGCCTGCCTGGTTATCAGGTTTATTTCCAATCAAGCATTTATGCGAACAGTTGGGATGCAAAACCTAGGAGTGTGCAGAATCTACATGCCCAGCTGCAACATCTCTGGGCAAATGTGCGATAGGATATAATATGATAATATGGAACCTTCTTGCCTCCAATGCCCAAACGTATCCTATCATGTATTCAGGTTAGAGGTGGCCTAGCAGGGTTCTAGAGACTCTTTCAGTTGTACAGTTTTGTATTTCATAAGTATTCACCGCCGTTAAACACATTTTGTAGTGGATACTCCCAGCCAGGCCCAACCCCCAGAACAATAACGCTTTTTGCTCAAACTCTGGCTAATTGGATGTTTTCATTTAAATGTTTTATTATATAATGTTAATTATGTTTATTACCCAAATGAGGATGGGTTTCCCTTCTGACTCAAGCTTTTTTTCCTTGCCACTGTCAGTATTTGGCTTGCTCATTGCTCATGGACAATAGAATATTCAATTTGTGAGTGTTTATGTATGAATGTAAAGCTGCTTTGTGACAATGTCGATTGTAAAAAGCGCTATACAAATATAATTGAATTGAATTAAATTAAGTGGCTGCAGATCACTGTTAAGCAGCAATTTTCAAATCTTACCACAGAATCAGACTGAGGTACGGGCTTTGACTTGGCTGCTCTAATACACTGAGGTTCTTGTTTTTGAACCACACCTTTGTAACTTTTGCAGTATTCTTATGGCCTTGTTGGAACGCGAACCTCAAGTCTCAGGTCTGTTGATGACTGAAACAGGCTTTCTTGGAGGACTGCCTTATTTTTGACTTCATACTTGCCAGTTTCCCATGCTCATTATACCATTGCATAAAGAATGGTATATATAATCTTATGGTGGCCCAGGACATTGGCACAGTACTGTATATTATTAAGAAAAATTAATCCGACCAGGCAAAGCTTATCCAATATCTTGGATTCGTCCTGTCTTCAATTTAAAAGAATAAAGTAAGAGTTATTGTCAGAAACACACTTTATTTAATTTGCCATATTTCCTCTATTTTTTATTAATAGAAAATATAATTTGTAATTTTTATAATTCAAAATAAGTTCATTTCATTTCAAGATTATAACTATACAAAATGTGGAAAAGTTCAAGGGAGGTGAATGCTTATGTAAAGCACTGTACAAACAGTGACTATGTCAGTAAGGAGATAATGGCAAAATTCCACACTCGGGTTCTTAAATATGTTTTAAAATGTATAAGTGTGAAATGTATGTGAGAGTACCCTGGTAGCCTGTACCATCTGTAATAGGTCCTCATTTTTAATTTCAGTGTTTAAAAAAACCCCACAGCTCATTCATATATAGGATAATATATTTCCGCTTCTTTTATATGGCGTAATACCATCTGTTACACATCATAAAGAGGTTCTGTATTATATCTCTCTGCCTCTCTCTGAATGCATGCATTTAATATAATGAACCAAACTGGCTCTGATTGAGTCTATATTCATAGAATACAGTCCAAGTGAGGGTTCAGCAGGCATGGCTGGGATGAAGGCGTGCAAACAGTGAAGGCTATTTACTAAGAGTTCGTCTCCTTACAGAAGTTGGAGTCTGCTATGTGAATATGAAATGCCAGCTGAAAAACAAATACTGCAACGACACACATTTCTTTCAGGAAAGGATGATTTCTTTCCTGACATAGTCCCAAAATGCTCCGCTATCACTCTGCTTAAAGGTTAGAGGTGATGGCATAATCCTCTGGTTCCTGGCTCTGGTCTCATTCACACAGAGCTCTTTCAAATATTGACTCAAAATCTTAATCTTGCCTCTCTGAGATTTTTTGCTCAGCCATAAAAAGTAGCCATCACTCAGATGCTGCCACATGGCAGGTATCTAGCACTCTTTCATTGGGTCGGAAGTGCTCCGGTGGTCATGCTAACGGGATTGAGACGGCTCCGTTGGCTCGGCTGCGACTGCGCATGTTGACGCTGGACTCTGTCAGCTCTTCTCCGTGCTCCTCTGATTTCTTGTCGGCGAGTGTGGCGAGAAAGCGTAGCGTGACCGTGTCCCACTCTTCAGGTAGCAGCAGCAAAAGGAAGCCCACGCAGATGATGCAGGTAGCGGTTAGACGCACCATGCTGAAGATCACCTCATGTTTTAGAACATCAATAGCTAAACAGATGAAAGCAGAATGATGGAGAGATGAAACTCTAGGTAGACAGTAAGGAAATCATATTTCTTACATTTCCATGTAATGTATTGCATTATTACATTATTATTACTAAGCTTAGATTTTACAAACAAAACCATGAAACCTAAATGCTTGTTTGTTTTTTTTTCTACATTATCCCAACTTTTCCTGGTCAGGGTCGATCCCTGGAGAACACTGCTTCAAGCATGTCCTGAACCGGATGTCAGTTCTAACTGATACAGTCTTACAAGGTACAACTGAACCCTTTCAAGGTTAAGGGTTTTGCTTAAGGTTTCAATACTGGCAACTTGGCAGAGCCAAGTTTGTTTTTGCTCGCCCCCATGTGTTTGAACCCTACTATTCTAATATCACTATAATGGCAAATGATCAACAGGCCTATATTTTCCTGTCAAACAACTGAATGTCTGAACAGCCTAGTTCAAAAGAGTTAATTTAATACATTACTTGTAATGTATGTGTGGTGCGGGCTGGGGTGTCAGGAAAGCAACACTTTTTGTGAAATGTGGTTGGGGCAAATACTTTCCTAACATGGGTGGTGGTTCGTTCACAAAATTGCACATGCTTTTTGGGTGTTTTCTTTCTGCCCCATTACTAATCATTGCATTCCTTAGCCAGAGTCACACAGGCCTGTCCAAAGAACACAGTGATGACATAAGAATAAGAGAAACAGCAACAGTGTTGCTTTCCAATACAAAAAAAAACCCAAAAAGTGTATTATGCTCAGACTTTGGCATAAGGCTGCATTAATCTAAGCTGGATTACTGATTACATCATGCCCTGGCTGATGAGTAAAAGTAAATGAGGTCCTAAGAGATGAATTTCAGCTCCACTGGTTCCTGTAGCCAAAGAAAAGTCCAAATATTTACTCTGAGAGAAAGCAGAAAGTCAGGACTGTCACTTCCTGTTCACAGAGCACTGTGATACACAGCAGCTGTAGTGGTCATGCATTGATTAACCAGACAGACTTGATATCATACCTACAGCAGGTTACTCACTAACCTTGACCAAGTACTTGTGCTGGCTTTTTCTGAAAAAAAGTAGCCTGTGAATTAACCCTTTGACCTTGATGGACCACATTTACAGACAAGTACTTTCATCAAGCAGTTGCTGTCGCCTTGGAAACGTGATCTCTATTTTATGGTAAGGTACTGCTGCTAGCGAGGATACCCAGAATTTATTAGGTTTCTCTTGGTGTCTGAAAGAGAGGCAGATGCTGTAGAAACTTGCAGCATAATGGGTTGTATGCTCAGGGATAATGGAGCCTGAAAAAGAGGATCACTCGAGACACTGTTCAGGATTGTATGTCTGTGTAAATGAGAGGGATAGTAGGAATAAATGTGCATGATGAATCTGGATTGCATTTGCATAAAAAATGAAATCTAGTCTTAAAACTAGTGAAACCGCCCACGTTAACACCACAGAGCTTTTAGCTTTTAATATCTTGTTTGTTGTTTCAACAATGTGCGAGGCAGCATTATCAAGGGCCACAATTCAAGCTATAAAAGCACATGACTGAAGTTAAAAATGGGTGAACAAACAGGTCCAGGAGACAAACGACAGACACCACCAGCCTCGCAGTCTACACTGTTAGATTTAATCCTCAGTCGTAAAGAGCTCGTTTGATGAACAGATGAACACAACAGGCTTAAATCAGTCGAAGTACAAGCAATAAACTTTAGCTATAAACAAAAAAAGTGCCTAACGACAAGAAAAGCAACAGATGGCAAGATGTAACAAAAATGTCACCAATTACGTCATAAAAGACACGCTGCCAATTTAGGCATTTGAGAGAGATGGGTTCAAACAACTTTTGAATACTGTATGCCAAAAATATACACTGCCAAAATGCTGTCCTACGATTATCAGTATTGACAAAATACCAGAAAATGTCAATATTATCAAGATATCAAATATCTTTTTGAGTATCACACACCAGAGGTCTGCCTTTCTATCCTTGCAGAAATTTGCACTGACATAATAATACTGTAGCTAATCATTTGTATATGATCACCTGACCCTAAACTTTACCTAAGGAAGATGAATCCTTTTTTTTTATTTAGGGTTTTTTTCAATCCAATTTGCAGTACAGTCGAATCTGGTTAATTGGACCACCGGTTAATGGGACCAGTTGCTTATTTGGACCAAATCCTAAAGTACAGAAACAAATCCTATTATATACGTGTAATGTTATTCGCTTATTTGGACCAAAGTGAGAGCGAATAAGAAAAATAAGCCACTTAGAGTGGATACAAAGCGGATCAGTGAGATATGGGAGGATTTTTGGGATCCCCGGGAGAATTTATGCTTTTATCAAAGGTC
>JAUZST010016996.1:0-33995 GCA_034779995.1 Parotocinclus haroldoi
TAACATAGGGCATGTTCGATTAATCGTACCAGCCGCTTATTAGGACCAAAACCATCCCGTCCCCATGTGGCCCCGTTAACCGGAATCGACTGTACTATTTCTTGTGCGTATTATAACCCTGATTTTGCGGTCAGGGTTGCAGCACCAATTACTCGAGTGCGCAGCGGGCAAACGGAACGCCTGCCCTGGACCTGTTGGCGGGCCGTCGCAGGGATGTCTTTGTTTCAGCTCCGAGTACGGAGAAGACAAAGGTCATCCGGAGATAAATAGAGTGTAAAATTACGATATGATTCATAATCAGTGGGGTGTGAGAGGTAATGTGACTGGAAAACGATGACTGCAGAGAAGACAGGCAGCTTTTCAAACTATAAATGGACCTCGACGAGAAACAATTTTATATCTGAGACGACAGACGCTTTGTAAATAAATTAAGCAAAGCCGCCTGCTTGACGGAATTATTCATCAACAAGATGCCGCTCGAGCATTATTCATGAGCTCAGCCTGTACCCGAGAAGATCCACAGGTGAAAATACAGAGGAGGAGGAGGCGAACAAAAGGACCGAACGAAGAACAAACTCGCCGTCGTGTCTGCCCTGTGGAAATTCCAGGTAAGAAGTGTGACCCAAAAAAGAAAGGCGTCAAACAGAAACATCCTTTTCCCATTAAGGAAAACGCATTCGAAGGCTTATAAAGACTTTGCCCATTGCATGTGTCCTCCTCAGGTTCCCCCCGCGGCCCCCAGATTGAGACTACTAAAAGCCTGTCGGTGTTTCCGACTCACCGAGGGGGCTCTTCGTTGCACACTCTGCATTTCTCTACATCTGAAAGGGCACAGAGGGCGCTGCCAAGCCACGGGAGGTCTGAGTGCGCTTAAGATAGACTCTGACTCGAACAGAGGGGATTAATTTCAAATGCGACATTCATTAAAAATCAAGCTGGTAATAAAGCTCCGTAATATTAAACCTCGTTAAGTCTCAATACGTTCTTATTACAGCGGAGCTTCAAATTAAAAAAATAACAGTGCAAGCAATTCTTTTCATTTACCGGCCACTTTGGCGGCAGCCTCGAAGCGTTATCGTTATTATTATTATTATGTTCATTCATTCATTTCATACCAAAATCAACCAGAAAGATGTCTTGATCTCCCCCCGACTGGTGCCAAACTGGGAACTGAAACCCTTGGCACTGGGAATGGATACGGACAAAAAAAAAAAAAAAAGTTCGAGTTTGGTGGTCCTTTCTGCATTAAAAATGTAGACGCCCCTTCGAGGCAGTGGGATTACCTATTTAAGGGACACGACTTTCCTAAAAGTCAAAGTCCTGGGAGCTGAGTCGGTTTTTAACCATGACTCGACGCACCATCAGGCGCTGAAACTGGAAACTGGGCGCTTCGCCTGCCACCTGGTACCGATTCTGTCTTGTTTTGCTGGAATGCAAGAACTGGCAACTATTTCAGGAGATCTGCAACCTGCTCCGAAAAAAAAAAAGCATTCCCTCTGACCAAATATAGAAATGAAAAAGCATGGGATATCAAAGGAGAGGCAGGAATCTTTGAAGTACCTTTTGATCAGGCTTGACGTAGAAAGAGCATCTTTTTACGACAGCTAATGATGATCACACAACACGGCGACAACCAGAACGCAAGCATCGGCACGGTCTAAAGTCTCTGGACACCATATTCCACGGAAGCTGAAGAGGTTTAACCAGCCACTGGTATAGGGCTTACGGGTATTCAGTCCAGTGGTGGTGTTCTTTACATCAATCCTGCTCGAGTTCAGCCTCCGAGTCGCCACAGGGAACCTGTATTCGCTCTCACTAACACTGTTACAGTGTTTAGTGACCTAATGCATGTATTTGGAGCGCGTTTTAAACCGGAAACCACGCAAACTTCACACAAGCATCGGCCAGGTACGACTCTGGAGTCTCTGGAGCTGTGAGGCTGGTTTTCAGCTCCTATACCTCACCATGCCTCGAACCAGGGTCCCAGGATGGTGGGCTAGCCTTGAAAAGTGATCTAAATAGATAAAAGTTCACTAAGCATGCTTTTAAGACACCTTTTTGATCTGTCTAATTGTGTTTTTCTTTACATTAAATACAGGACTTCACCACCCACGATGCTTTACGCGAGTAGTTTCAGAGTCTGAGCGCTAGAATGCCTTGTAGCCCTTCCGGGGAGCGAGCGAATAGCATTGTGGGTAATGTAGTCAATCCTTTACTGAGGCGAATCCAGACAAAATGACGCGAATAAAAAAAGCCATTATCGCGTATACGTTTTAATTGACGTTTAAATCGTTTGGGATCGCCTTTTTCGTGACATTTCCAAACCGGGTAAAGGTATCAAGGACCAGGCCCAAGGTATTGGAGCAAACGGACCAGGTTCTGAATGGCGCGGGTTTTTCTCACAGGAAATAAAAGCGCGTTCGTTTCACACGATTACAGAATTAATAATTCATTATAATGCTTTATACTTGTCCACAGTCCAGTATATACAGTATAAGAAGCTACATATACATTATTAACATTATAGCAAGACGAATCCATTATTAATAAAGAAGTGCTTTATACACAAACTGGCCATGAACTTCACAAAAAGGGAGCCAAGCAGCGAGGCAAAAGAGCAACGTGATGCACTGGACGCCATGCCGTGATCTGCACCCAAGCATTTGGCTTTAATAAGCGGCGCTTTCGTTATTAGATAAAATGCAGAACGCTTTGTATAGATAGCCTGTCCTCGGCTTACTTTAGCACGTGTGAGCGAAGGCTTTCATAAATAAACAGGTACAGGCTGAACCCCGCTGAAGCACCGCCATGATATGTCAGTCATCGTTCGATGGTTTATTTGTCTCACACACACACACACACGTCCCTGTCCAGAGCTACCGAGGCGCAGTGAAATGAAATGTGACAGCTCCAACTGACTATGTAAACGAAACAATAAATAGACAGAAGCGTCAGCATGGACTGCATGGCCAAAAGTTTGTGGACGTGTTTGCCAAAAGTGTTTCCACCAGTGTAACCTTGTGCTGGCTTTCCACAACATTTTGGAACACGACTGTGAGGGCAGCTTCTATGCCTGCTGCGTTTCTAAGGCGTCTGATAAGGAGCCGAGGTCGAGGTTCTGTCCAAGCCAGCTACGATCTCAATCAAAGTTGGCTTAAGGCACCCTTGCTGAGGACAGCAGGGCAGAAAACTGATGAACCTGTCCACGCAAACTGGGGTCCACAAACTTTTTGCTTGTATTGTATAGTGGAGGTAAGAGGTCAAGGTGGGCACAACACAAACGCACCGCCTCGTGCTGAGGGTGCAGGAACGTCCAGGAATGATCGGACTATTTGTTTAGTGTCATTTTTAGTTATTGATTTCATCTCATAATAAGGACATATCCCTAATGCACGGGTGATCTGAACGACTGATTATTTGTGTATAGGTCAGGAATATCATAAGACTCTCAGCTCAGACTTTTGTCCGTCTAAGAACTTTTCTTGTCGCTGCTATAGATTTTAGATCAGTTATCACCAGCCAAGTTCATTACTGTGATGCTATTTGCGTCCGGCTCTAAAAATTAGAGCTAATTAATAGATTGCAGATGGTGCAGAGGAGTCGTGATCGTGCTGAAGACTGAGCTCGCATAACAACAGCACTTTCTAATATTGCTTTGGCATCCTGCGAGTTTTAGGAAGGATCACCACCAGGGTGCATCGCAGATTTGATTTTGCAGTAAAAGCCAAATTCATGCTGGCACTTCATTACGTCAGAAATCTTCAAGGGAAAAAAAAAAAAAGGAAATAAAAACAGGACGGAAAGTGACAACCAACACAAAGTCAAGTCCCTGAACTCAAAAGCTGTAAGTGATATAACAAAATTAAGCCAACGCGACCCGAGAGAATGGTGAACTAATTATTATTTTGCCTGTACGTCCATTTAGTGTTTACAAGCATGTACAGCAACACAATGCAATACTCTGAAGGACGGAAGTCTCAGCATCCAAGAGCATCTGTAATTTTAAACAATAAATCTCAGACCCAGGGGCTAAAAGAATTTTCAAAGTCGCATCGAGTTCCCGGATCTCATAATCCTCACCCGGACCTTTGAATGAACAACTTAAAACATTGGGAGGCTCGAGAAAGTGTAAAGTGTGATCTGTGTGAAAGGAGCCGTGGGCCACACGGGCTGGAATTCATCTTTTCTGAGGAGAAATGCATTAGTTCGCGGAAAGAAAAGACTCTCGGACAAAAGAAATGGCGCGGGTAATCATTTTCCCTTCAGCCGCGGTAGCACCTTTGCTTTTCCATCAGCAAACAGAGCGACGGGATGCTTACAAGGTGCACACCGGTCCCCTTTTTCGTCTCATATCGCTCAGCGGGACCGTCGAATGGAGCGGCATCAAAGCTTGGGATGATGGGACAGGTTAAAATTGATCAATCGAGAGTTGACGTCTCTTACCTCGTTGACGAAAACCCAGTGGCTGTCTTTGGAGGCCAGGTTGGTCTCGACCGCCTGTGGAGACAAGAGGAAGCCCAGTGAGATCAAAACCATAGACCATAAGCTCCACCCAGCTTAAACATCAACCCTGCCCAACCTGACCTCAGTCCTACCCAGCTACACCTAAACACCTTCCAACTGGGCATCAACGTCCACTTTATCCATTCAAACCTCAAACGCGTTCAAACTCGTCCCCGGTTTTATCCAACTGCGCCTTCGCGTTGCTCAGCTACACCCACAACTACACCCTTTCCATCCAGACCTGAACCCCATCAACGCTCCCCAGTCCAGTACCAACACTTCTCAACTTTACCTCGACCCGTTTCATCTAAACCCAACCGACTAGACTTTAATTCCCTCCAACCAGACGCTAACTGGACCAAACTAGACCTCGACCCCATGCGATTTTCCAACCACACCTTCAATTTTTTTTCCTGCTAGACCTTAACACCGTCCAGCTGGACCAAAACCTCACGTAACGATTTCCTCAGTGCTACACCTTAACCCTTTTCAGCCAGACTATAAGATGGAACAAGATCCCAACTCTACCCATCAATTTAGACCAACCGGACCTTTCCAACCAGACCTTCAGACCATTTAATCAGACCCAACTAAGCCTCAAGCCCATCCAAGTAGGTCTGAACCTCATACTGTCCAACCGTATCTAACTATGCCCCAGTGCTGCTCAGCTGTAACCCCAAACAACTAGAACTCAACCTCATCCAACCAGACACAGGCTCCGCCCAACTAGGCTTTAATCTCATCCAGTTATGGACCACACACGCACAAAAAAACGTCTTTAAAAAGCAGTCATGCAACGACACGGCCATGGATCAGCAGTCGGCGCCGAGTCCTCGGGCTGCTTAACCCTGGCAGATGGTCTTCGGTGGCACCTCATTTTCTCGTCTTACATTAGACATCATTACACACTGTGAAAAAACCCCAGTTCCTATGCAAATCCTTTATGTCTGTGCCTGCAGGATTTTTCATTACTCAGTGCCTGCTTGGGTAGACCTGCCACGTAAGTCATGGCGTTAATTACCAGAGCACGGATGCGCTTTCTTATTACGCTTGTAACTACCACACCATCTAGTCCTACCACAATGCTCCAGACCTAGAGGAACTCTGAAACCCGGACACAGACGTCCCAACCCGACCCGTTTGCAGATAAGCTGCAAAGAAATTCCCTCACCCGGCCCCGGTGCATCTGAAACAACCCCCCGCCGTCCCCTGACTAATTTGACGCATCAATCATTCACGGCGTCGCCGGCAAACCGGCGAGCGATTTGTCAAAGGTCTTGGAACGACAGCGCCCACTGGCACGAGGGTCCGGGCGATGGTTTTTCTTCCCCGTGCTGCAACCTTGATCCTGGAGCCAGCGCAAGGCCGTGCCAGAGCAAATCAAAGGCCGGGCCCACACGCCAGGGTTCTGCCGTTTAGCCTGAGTGGGGGCGCTGTGATTTTTGGAGTGCGCCACAATGGCGCCGGGAGGGGGTTCGGGCTAACCCCCGGACCTTTCGGTCGACGATGTCTCGTTTAATGCGACCCTGATCTGGATGCCTAAAAGGGATCATGCTGAACCCGTTGCTGCACTTAGGCCCGTCCTACGCTCGCCTCTTCTGCTCAGGGTACAGTTGAAGGGCTGAGATCTATTACGGACCCACAAGGGTTAACTCCGAATCCTAAAACGGCCCAACAAAGGTCATCGTATCATAACCTGGTGCCGCAACAGCCACCCTTACCCATTTCTGCAAGGAACTGGCGTCCCATCCAGGGCACCCTTTCCTCCGCACCGTTCAGTTTGAGGGATTTTAGGATCAGAGCTGTGCCCCCGTGGAGCTCAGGTACGGCCGAAAGACACGACTGAATGTTGGAGTCTCAATATCGGCCGACGGTAAATCAGAAACGGTGGTTTAACCAGAAAAGTGGTTTAACGGCGAGGGATGCAGATAACAAGTATTAAAATTAGGCAATTAAAGTACCACAGGGGGTACTTAAAACCCACTCTGGGGGCAGCGGCAAAAAAAACCCAAAAACACCCCCCCCAAAAAAAAAATGTTAAGTGTGTACTGGTGTTTAATGGATCAGGTTGCCAGTGCACTGCAAAATCCTCCTTACGAATGAACGTTCTGCTCTACCTGTTCTTTTGAAAGCTGTAAACGCTGGACTTTAGTAATACAATGCTTCATAGTGTGTGTGTGTGTGTGTGTGTGTGTGTGTGTATGCTAAGTGTATTGCTCTGGATGAACCTAAATAGAAGGTCTGCTACCCATCATGCACTGCAGACAGCATTCTGATAGATCACTTGACCTGAAGCACTTCTGTCTTCATCTCATTTCTGATTTCCACTTCTGCTCCTAATGGCCCGTCGGCGTAAAACGCATTCGAGGGAATGTGAAACTTCCTGAGTTAATGTTTTTCTCGAGAACATTTCCACACCGCAGCCTAACGCAGCCCACACCGACGGGTGTGTCCAAGGAGCAGCGTTTTATATGAATATTATATGGACAAAAGTATCGAGACACCCACAGGTCACACGTACAGCCCTTCTTACAGCACCACGCCCGAATTTAGCCAGTTAAAGCCGTACCGCACGGCCAGGCGTTTGTTTTCATACACGAATTCGACGACTCGGAGGTGCGTCCCAACACGTTTGTCCCTACAGCGTATATTAAGGCGGAGGGTAAACACAAAACGTAACGAACTGAAAACTAAAACAAGCTTAGAAGGTCAACTTGAAAAGTCCCCGAAAACAAACCCCTGTAAACAGCAAAAAGGTTCCTGGGTTTGTTAAAGAAGAATCAACGGAACCGCAAACAGACTAATGACAAGTATCGAAACACGATGCAATAAAAGCCGTAGGTCAGCTTTAAATAAAAAAAAGTTCCCAAGATTCGTTGCTAATGAAGCCTTTCCTTGTTTGTTCCCGTTTGCGCGGTAAATGAAAGTGACCTCTGAGAAATAAAGTGTCAAAAAAGCATAATAAAGAAAAGTGCTTATGAAGGGAGAAAAGAGCCGAGTCAATTTCAAGAAGCTGAAAGAAATAGAAAAAAAAAAAAATAATAATAAAAAAAGGTTGGAAAGTGCAGGAGAAGGAATGAAAGAATAATGGCTGCGTGATCATTTGAATAAAACGGCAACGCTTTGTTTTTTGGCACAAAATCAGTTCGAAGCATTTTTGGCAAAGCCATCTTTTCGGAAACCTCCTGAGCTTCCTGCTTCTTCTTACACGGGGAGGCTTTGGGAGGGTCAGAGGAAGCTGTATGGATGGTGATAGGGGTCAGATATGGAGATCAAAAACAAGATAAGGTAATCAGACCGAATAACACGATTAAAGAGGTCTTTAAGAACTTAAGAAGTGACTAAAAAGTCTCACGAAACACATGAAGCGAACCTTCAAAATAAAACGAAGGTCCTTTTACCAAACAAGAAAACTCAAGTAAAGAAGAGAAGCAACAACGGAGCCTTCTTAAATAAAAATATTTTACCTAAAAAGCTCGAAGAGAAGCTTGAAAAATAAAGTAATAAATAGAAGATGGAGAGCAGAATCAATAAACAAGTACAAGCAGTATAAATAATGTAAGTAAAAAAATTCAAAATAGGCGTTTCAAATGGTCTTAAAAGAGAAATGAATATGAAAGCGGTCAGCTGAAAAGAGAAGAGAATAATAAGTTGATTTTACTATAAAAGGAAAATGCTAAAAAATTAAATCAAGCGAAACTACACGCAACGCAAGTAACTACAGAAAAATGGAACCGCATTAAAGAAAATAGAAAGCGATTAAAAGTGTCGTTATTTAAAAAAAAAAAAAAAAATACAAAATCAACGGTCAAGTGGAAATTAAATGTATTTAAATTCAACTCAGCATAAAATCCCCATAAAGAAATCTAAACCATATAAATGCTCGAAATACACATCTTTTTTTAAAAGTGAAAACCGAATGAAAAGAGAAAGCATGAAATAAATTCATAAAGCGTAAAATAATAATAAAAATAAAAAAAAAAAAAGAAACGAAAAGTACACCCGAAGTACAAAATGTATGGTAGAAATGCAGGATTTATTTATTTTGTTTTGCATATTTCAGTCCCCTAAAAAAAAAAGTTCCCACAACAACAACAACAACAACAAAAAAAATAATAAAAAATTCGGGACAGTCACTGATGACAAATGAAGAAGTGAAAGTGATGCTAAGTTCATTAAAAACTCATCAACATCTGCTCGCACTGGAGCTCAAATTATACACTGCCTGCTTTCTCTGAGCGCGCGTGTGTGTGTGCGTGTGTGTGTGCGTGTGCGTGTGTGTGTGTGTGTGCGTGTGTGTGCGTGCGCGCCAGAAGCAGTACCGGAAAGCATAGACAGATTACCCGGAGCTAACAAACTCTAAACTTATTTGCATTTTGGACTGGGAAGCCATTCCAAAATGTTGACCGTCCCCTGAGAGACCCAGTAATGGACGGGTGTCCCATCCATGGCATGCACCCTGTGTTTTCGGGCCTAGACCGGGTCCTGACCAGCCACGGCCCTAAAGACCAAAGGCACTAGCCACAGCTCTGCCGGTATCGATTTGTTTTCAACATTCAGCAGTCAATCCTATTCGTTCGCTTTTGTTCCAGCCGGGTGGGAAGGCACCCCCCAAAACCCGGGCTCGGCCCTCCGAACTGCATTTACAGTGAGATCAAAGCGAGTTAAAACGAGCCCGTTAGGAGCAGAAAGCGAGAGGACTTCGCCTTCCCGAAAAGCGCACTGGGTGACGGAGCTGAAACAGAGGAACAATATGTCGAGCTGGAGCGGTGCTGCATGTTACAAACACGCGCCATATGACCACGCAATGCCGGTTTTACCAGCAGATGGTTTGTCTGATGTTCCCTGATGGCTGGAGGACCCGTGCTGCTCAGGTTCGGTCCCAAAGCGGCTCCGTTTCCCGACCACGGGAGCGACCTGGTGGCATCTGTACGGAAACCTGACCTCCCGAAACTCATCGCGGAGTCGCGCACGAGTCAGCTCTCATGGCCCGGGGGTAACGACGGCCATAAAAGCTGTTTACTTCCATTTCACACGGCGGTGATGAGCTGCCCGGTGCAGTTCGGTGGATAAATGAGCCTGTGGGTCAGGGCCAACGTCAGGATCAGCATCAACATGACAGGCTGCGAGGCGCCTACGAGTCGGTCCGTCGAGACGCCGGAGCCAAACCTCCAGTGCGAAAGTAAATATTCAGGAACGCTGCGCTGTAAAATGAGCAAACGTCCGTCCTGTTAAGCACACAGTCTGCTAAAATAAAACACTTTATGGTTGTTTTTGTTCGCTTCATTATTGCCATTAAATGACCGCTGTATTACCCACAATGCCTCGGGCTCTGCTGAGCCAGTCGGCCATGTGTGTTCCGTGTTGCAGGGAGTCTTTGCGTCGTGTTGATTCACACAGACAGGCGAGGGAGGATTCTACTTTGGATCCTTTTTCGAGAAATCGACTCGCGTCAGTCAGCAGCTCGGCTTCACTGGAGTCAAATTTATTTCTAGGCCATTGACAATATTACGATCTTTAAAGGGTAATCCCAAATTGAGCAAGCGGCAGCGGCGAGGAAAAAAAAACCCTATATGTAGAAGGTAGAAACCTGGGGCATCTTGATCAACCAATTCACCTAACACGCATGTCTTTGGTCTGCGGGAGGAAACCGGAGTACCCGGAGTAAACCCAGGCAGACACGGGGAGGACGTGCCGACTCCACACAGAGAGGACCCGGGCCGTCCCGCCCTAGGATCGAACCCGGGACCTTCTTGCTGTGAGGGGGCGGTGCCGCCCCACCGAGCCCCCCATTCCACCCCCCCCCCCCCCCTCCATCCCGGCCCCGAGGAGAGAAGAGAGGAGCAACGACGGTTCTGAAAAGCGGCGTGACTCATCGCGGCTCAGCGTGTTGTGTTGTGAAGTTTCGTTATCATTACGCATTGTGTAGCGCCGGCGACAGCGGCGCGCACAAAATAGGGGCCGCTTTGTTTTCTTCTCCTTGGTGGTGGATACAAGGCCTGTCAATTTTTCCTTCCAATCCTTTGGCTAGACTTGTACGAGATTAAAATAATAGCGTTTTGGAGACTTTACTACGGCATCGATCCGGCTGTGAAAGACCCTAGTCAGAACGCAATCAAATAAAAAAAGGCTTAAGAAAACAGCATTTGTAAGCGTGGATTGTTATTTTCGAGCAGAAATTAGTACCTGGAGAAACGTCGAGAGAAAAACAAACCTTTAAAAATACATGCTCACAATTACCAGGACTAATTCAAAGATAAATAGTTTTTCTGAGCCATATAATGGACGCGAGATAATAGACTCCGTGGCAGAAAAACGTAATGGAGATGGCGTCATTACCCGGCTAGACGCGGCAGCGCAATTGAAGCGCCGCAAAATAGAGGCGCTCAAGATAAAGGGACACAAAGGGAAGACTGGAAAGAGGACGCCAGATCCTTTAAGGACTAATAACGGATGCACCTGGCCTCCTCGGCGGCAGGAGCAGAGTTCAGTCGAGCGCTGCCTGATTAAGTACAGAACCTCCGAACCTTTCACTCTGATCTCATTAGTGCTCGAACTGTTTCATAGGCAACTGGCAGGGTGTAGTGCGAGGGTACCAGGTACTACTGGGACAGTACCGTGCGACCTTGGTCCCCAGAACCCTTTTGTGTCTGTGTACGCTCTCAGTCCTCCAGGTCATGGTAGACTTCTGCCATTCTGGGTTCAACAACCTAGGAAGGGATCTCAAGATCGCTTTGGAGGCCGGCCATCTAACTGGGCGTGGAACCTTGTTAGATCAACCCAACACTGGCACCAAACGCCAACCCTGTTAGGAGGTGCTATAAATACAAAATCACTTTTGTATCGGTCAAAAACGTCTTAGAAATTTCGCTCCAGAGATCTTGATACTCCTCCTCCAGATGAGCCAGTAATCAACCAGTACCGAGCTGGCTTATTAAAAAAAAACAAAAAAACAAGAACTTATTTAAGAGACAACCTTGCACGCCAGTCGGGCCTGACAGCCCTGCTGTAGGCGAGACTCGGAGCTATTTGAACCCCAGGCTGCCTTTGAGGTGCGAGATGAGATAATGAAGGAGAATATCAAAGCCACGTAAGACGTTCGACTAGAAAACGCCTGAAAGCAAAGCAAGGAAGCTCTACAGCTCCTCCGGGATGCATCCTCCTAAACGCTGGATATGCCACCCTTGATCGACTCCTCCTTAAAAATGGTGGCTTGCAAAGTCTGAGCCGTCGGGAAGGTGGGAAAAATGATGCAAAACCGTTCCTCAGGCCAAGGTCGGATGTGGATGAGACCACGAGCGCAAACTGTGAGGAAGGGACAATGATAAGAGAGCACTGGCAGAATCATGGAGGGGAAACGTTTCCCGAAAACGTTAGTCCAGTCCCAGGCCGCATGTCCAAGGGTCAGCCTGCTCATGTCAGTGGGTCTAAAACATCCGAAATTTGGTCACGCGTCGAGTCTGGATCTCCGGGAGAAACTCAAGAACCAATGGCTTAAATTTCCCTCCTCCAAGCTGGACCTCTTTAAAAAAAAAAAACCTCATCAGCTCTGGCCAATCCACCCCCCCCCCCCCCAAAAACAGGCCGTAGGTTCATTTCGGCCATCAACGCTTTCGGACTCTCTTAGCAAAATAGGGTAATGAGTTCAAATCCCGGCTCTGCCAAGCCTCCGCTGTCGAGTTAGCGTGGACAGGATCCAAATACCGCATTCATAGCGGACCACTTGACACCGTCTTCCGTCTAGCTCACAAAAAGTCTCTCCCTCAGATTTCACACGGACCCAAAATGAGGCAGCTGTCAAGGACCCCCCCGCCCCCCGGAGAACCCATTAAAGCCGTTCAGTTCGGAAAGTTCCTGCACTACAGAACGCAGCGTCGAGTGAAGAGCGAGGAGAAGATCTATTACGGCGAGCCGGGCGCCAGGTGGATCAGACCTGATTGAACGAACGCAAGCCGAGGTGTTGAGGCGCAGAAACTGAGGCGGATTGACGGAGGCGAGATAAACGCAGATAGAAAGAGGGATGGAGGCTGACCCCAATTATAGTATGCAGATACGAGGGACCCGATCGAGCCTGCACGGGGAAAGGTGGGGGTGCGGTGTAGCTCAATCAGGAGCTTCATCTGACAGCGTAAGAACGTACAGAAGCTTCTCCGTAACGTCCACCTGGGAGGAATTTCCATCTTACAGCGTCTTACAGTCGAGATTCCTATTAAGGAATGTCTGGCAGGTTCCTGAACTCTTCAAGGCGGCACGGGGGGCTGGGGGGGAGGGGCTCGGTGGGGCGGCACCGCTGCCTCACAGCGGGAAGGTCCCGGGTTCGGTCCCAGGGCGGGGCGAGTCCTTTCTGTGTGGAGCCTGCGTGTCTCACCGTGTCTGCTTGGGTTTACTCCGGGTACTCCGGCTTCCCTACGATGGATTAGCGCCCCGTCTAGGCTTGTTCCTGCCCTTGCACCCGGAGCTGCCGGGTGGGCCCCGGCTGGCCCGCGCCCCCGCGTGGATCAAAGCCAAAAGTAAAAAAAAAAAAAAAGGTTTGAAGGTATGCCGAATTTTCGCCGAATTCCGGTTTTTCTGAACACACATTTCACAACAAGCAGTTCGTTATGAGCTGGGCATTTTCCTTCGCCGCTATACGTCCTCCGGCCGCCGTGCGCCCTTTAGAAACGCCTTCAAACGCGGAGCGGCTTCTCATGAGACTGAACCCCAGATATTTGAGGGCTGGTACCTCGTTAACCCACCGCTGAACGTCTCCCGGACTGCTGGATACAACCCAACAGAGTCCAGCTGCCCAACCGCACAAGTGAGAACCGGTAAGAAACAACGACTGCAAAGAACACCTCCTACCAGCAGACGCTCCCAAAAAAAAAAAAAAGGACCAGCGCCTGTAGGATGTGTTTCGGTACCACGGATCGACCATCGAACGAACAGACGAGGAGCGGAATGAACAGAACAGCTGTCCGTAATAGCAAAAGGAGAACGAGCTCGGTTACAGACAGGCCAAGACTAATGACGCTCCCGCTTCCTGCTTTAAACGGCGCCCTTACCTAATCGCCTGCGCCCGCAAAGTAATCAGGGCATAAAACTTTTAATCTCTTTTCTTCTCAGGAATAATCAATCACCTAGATAAATACTGGCACCCTCTGACACCGTGACTCATCACGGCATTTCTGTGTACCGCGTTGTTCCACAGGGGCGAATCCCTCCCCGGTCTGGACTTCCAGCACGGCGGGTCTCTTATTGAGATCGGACGCCCCCTGATTGAATAAAACGGGCCGTTCGATCCTACGGCAAGAAAAAGCCGGGCCCGAACGATCCCGACGAGAAGTAAATGGACAACGAAGTGCGCACGGCGCGTTCTGACGGCTTTCCTAAGCCGTCTCTTCTTTCGGCGGGAGAAAGGAATCTCAATTTGCATGTGCAAACAGCTCGGTGTGACGCTCCTATTAAAAACAAGGTGCACGCTAAATCAAAATGCTTCTTCGTACCCAGGCAGCTCTGCTCAACCCCTCTGGGGTCTCATTACTGCAGTAATATATCTGTCTTTCAGCTTCTCCCTCTCTTCACGTTCGCTCCGGCTCCAGCTCCGGCTCCGGCTCCGGCTCGCCGCTGTGCCGCTCTACCTCCTGACCCGCAGAGACACGAGCCGAGCTTCTGGAATACCTGAGGCAGGCGCAGGACGAGCAGAGGAATACTAATTTCGGATCTAATCTGCTTTTAATACGGCATTAAAGTGTAACGAAGGAGAGGCTGGAGCCCGGGCTGTCTGAACCGCGCCGGAGTCGGTAAAGTCGAAACGGAGCCTCGGCGAGGAGCGCCCAGGAGCCTGGAGGGGAATCTGATTAGTTCATTATTTTTAATAGGTTCCAGGCGCACTCACTGACAGCGCTTTCTATAAACTACAAGGTCTAATGGACGTCCGGACTTCATATTTCAGGCACCCGTTACCCTTGCTGCTGCTGGAACCGGCTGTGGGCAAAGCGCCCTCCAAGGCGGCACCGTTGCGGGACTCGCAGTGACAGGGCTCTTTGGAGGACGCTTGGAGGACCTGGCCGCCTGGCGATCAACCAACGACTCAACATTGGGAGGTGTGAACCTGGACAGGGTTCGACCAGCCAAGGGTTATAGCTGGAAGCCAGACGGCGAGGAGGAACCTCGGGGAAACGGGATTCATGCAACATGGCTTAATGAGGTTTGGGAAGAATTGGAAGATCTTGACTAGTCTGCCCGAAGCCCGACCTTGATGCCAAACGAGGAAAGGAACCACGAGACCCAGAGTCTTGCTCTCAAACATGGTGATGGCCGTTTTCCCGGAGCCAAACCCCAAACCACGTTGACAGAGAATGGTCTCTCAGGGCTCGGCGTCTCGAAACGAAGCGTTATGAACGACGAGAGCGCGAGAAAACCATGATTAAAGCCTCTATTTCAGACCGCTTCTTTCTCCATTAGGGTGATTAATTTGGGTAGGGTAGATCTCACGCAGGGCGCTGACGTGAAAAATGACACAATTAGCACCTTCCCGAACAGGGGAGGGAAACCCTCTCCGCCGACGCCGCCGACGCCGCCGCCAAAACACACAGCCCATGCGTTCCCCCTTTTGTTTTAACGCCGCGTCCTTGAACAGAGGCAAAGACTCGGCCTTGTGAGCGCCCCCGCAAAGTTACGAATCGATCTAGGACCTGCGATTGTAACCCTGCGCCGATTCCAGGCCACGACCACGACCTGGACCTGTGGGATTTTCCAATGAACGCAACCAAGCTTCTGTTTCACTGTATTGTCATCATTATAACATGCATTCTTTATTTATTTAACAAAACACACGAATAAATAATGAGTCTACTTAACGATTCATTATTTAAAATGTTTACGTAACGCGAAAACAATAGTCCTGAAATTATTGTACGGATAGAAAATGTTAAAAAAAATAAATAATGACCCCTTTATTTATTGCCATAAACAACTAAAAGAATCCAGGGGCCACGACGGTTGGGACTTATTAAATAATATATTTTATTTACACATTTTTAATCGCTTTTCTAGAATGGACAAACACAACTTTGATCAGAAAGTGATCGTCTATCAGTTTAAGCTGACGCTTTTTGGAAATAAACATGTCAACATGACATCGTGACAGAAATAATGAGAAAAAAAAAAAAAAAAAGGATTTCGTTTTTACCCTGCAATTCTTTTGATCCACTGTGAGAAGAGACTGTCCCGTGTCTGGCCGGAGCGCTGAACAATTATTACATTGTTATTACTACAATAAAGCCGCTGTGCCTCATGGGAGGGCAATTATGAGGGGGGAAAAAAAACCTCACCTTTTGGACCGTATGTTAATTACGGATTGGAAATCTCCCCTGGTTTTTTTTTTCTGAGCGAGGCAAGAGAAAAGGATCCGGTCATACAGCAAAGCCGCTGCATTATTAGAGCTGAATTTAATTCGGCCAATCGCGTCGCTTCGGGGACTCGAACCTGACGAATGCATATTTTAGAGGGTTCTAGACACCCGTCCCGACGTACCCAGGCTTCGTTAACATTTTCAGAAATGAATCCAGCTGAACTTTGTTTCCTGTTTAAGTCTCAAAGACTGGTACAGTATTTATAAAGTGGCAATAAATCTTATATTTAGATGCATTGTCTTTCCTCAAGAGACTCCCCTCTTCTCGCTCTGTCAAGCCTATATGGTTTGTTTCCATGGAAACACCAAGTGCATTTCCAATTGCCAATCAGAACGGCACAATCAGACGCTGGAAAGGACGGAAACCCTCGGTAAGGCCGCTGGGGTTTGCCTAGGGATGAAATCTGGCAGACCGTGCTCAACGCCAGGGCGTTCAGATACTTTTGGCACGCTCCTACAAACGCCCAGCGCCGATCCCCTCAGTAATCTGGGCATTCCTAGTTTAGATAAACATTGCATCGGGTTGGAAAGATTGGATTTCGGGGACCGTCTCGTGTTACGTTTCATTAGTTCTCGCCGAACAGCCGGTCGGTCGTTCGTCAGTTCGTGAAATATTTAAGGAAAAGCAGAGCCCGGTCCGTACGGAGGCGCTGCGAGACGGGAGGGGAGGCCCTGCCGAAGCTGGCGCGCTGTGTAAATCGGTGAGAAGCTGCAGAGTTAGTGGAGAAGAAAACAGCAGGAACATCTCTTATCGACTCACCTCAAGAGAGATGTCAAGATAGGATAACAAAAAAAAAAAGAAGAAGAAGAAGAAACAAAAAAGATGCACGGTGGATAGCCGGATGGTTTTCCGCACCGATTCCAAACCCGCTACGCCTTGTGCCACAGAAGAGCGAGTTTCCCCGTTGTGCAGCGTGATTTAAGGATTCGTAAAACAATTCCAGATGAGGGCCGGTGCTAATCTGATCTGAGGCGAGAAACGGGAATTATTAAAATGTTTGGCAACCCAAAGCCGGCCAGAATGTGTTGTTCGGGAGATTTGGGACGAATGCGGGCACTCGATTGGCACTGCAGGAATAAAAAAAGAGTATGAAAAAAACACACAATATTTCTGGCTTTTCCAGATCCAAGCGTGTTTAAGCCCTTAAGAGCGGATCGTGGTTAAGAAAACACGTCCCCAGGAAAGACTAAAGGGCCGGCTGAAAACCACAACAATTGTTTCTTCCCTTCAGATTCCAGTTTGTCCGTTTCTGCCTTCTTTTCAGTTCTCGGTTCCTCGGACCTCTTTCAGCAGCTTTCTCTCCCTGTTTCGTCAGTTCCAGAAACAAGGGTCCGAACCACGACTTATTATCAAGTACAAGATTTCGGGGATTTCTAAAGAAACGTGCCACCTTTCACAGCTTTTTTTTTTTTTTTTTTAACGACCCTCGCACATCCTAGGACAGCCTACCTTCGAGCCAAATTCGGCACCCCTACTACAAAGGTCCTGCGATGCACCGTGGCAGGAACGACCCCGGACGGGGCGCCAATCCATCGTAGGGCACTTACATACAGTCATGTGCACAGGCGCACAATAAGGCCCACTTTTTAGAGACCCCAATAAACCCAACACGCCACATGTCTTTGGGCTGAGGGTGGAAACCCCCAGGAGGAGTACCCGGAGTAAACCCACGCAGACTCCACACGGAAGCCGTTAACAAGTTCTAATCCTTTACAAAACTCCGGCGGATCAGCTGGATCCAGAAGATCCACCAGTGTTTGGGTGGCTGCAACACGGGGATGATTCTCGTTTCCACAGCAAGCAACGGACGTATGAACCCGAAAAGCCAATCAGAACCGGGTTTTAATTCTTCACGTCGCTGCCTCGGGGGAGTCCGGACAGCCATTACGTTTGCTCCCGTCACGCTAATTGGACTAATCGTGCCCCAAACACCTTTGAAGAAACGAATCCAAACGAAACTTCACATTTGATAACTCAGTCTCTCTCGCTGGCCGGGGCCTTCTCTCTCCAACAGCACCCGTGGGTCAGCAAATGAGCGCGCGCACACACACACACACACACACACCACACACACACACACTTCTTTGACTGGCTGGAGACGCGTGTGAACGGCACGTGAGGATCCGGGGCGCAAATTTTTGGTCTCGCCTTTAGCGTTTTGTCGCGTTCAAGGTGTCGCTCGAAGCCTGGCGAGGGTCAGCGTTTAGGGGCCGACTGGTTGGCCGAGGCGCGAACGGTTGACAAGAAAAACGACAGCGTTGCGCTTCAGCCAGCAGGGCTGCTCGATCGCGTGCAAAACCAGCAGCCGATAGACGTGGAGCGAACGAGCCAGCAGCCCAGCGAGACTGTCACTGTGAAATACGGTAAACACGCTCAACTTTCATCCGGCGAGGGACGCAAAGAGAAGCAAAAAGCCCATGAATATTTCTGTCGCTGCTCCCACTTGTGTAGGAACGAATATGAATATGAAAGGACGAGCGAACTGTCAGGACGCCATGACTGCAGAAACAACGCCGATAACCGCACTGGAGCGTCAAATCTGGACCGTCTGAGACGTCTGGAACGCTTCGGTTGCAAAAGTACGTAGACGCTGATGTTCTCTGATTTGAGACACTTGCCGAGCGGGACGAGCGAGCTGCTCTCCCAAAACAGGGAACTGAAAGACGGTTCGGGCTTGAGAGGACCCCGGTTATAACATCGTTGTGTTTATGTTAATGCCCGTTTATCCCGTTGGCCAAACTGTTGGATGGAAAGCAGAACCGTAGTCTTGCGACGTCCCTCTCGATCAGTCCCTCTTCGTCTGTCTCCCCGTACGCCCCTCTCTCTCTCCATCTCCATTTCTAATGCTGAGCTGGATTCAAATCTACCCCCCGGAGCTCCGAGCTCGATGGAAACAGTACCAATCCCCCGGCTCCATGTGGAGGAGGCTTCAATCACACATCTGAATGAGATCCAGCACCTGCTCCTGTCTCCTAAAAAAGGAAAGCACTTCATGACTAAAGCAGCAGCCTCAGCCAGAACCGCACGCCGCCAGGCAGGAGGCATCACGGAGCCCGATGGTGGGCAGGAGTCATCTCAGGACCTGCCGGCGGGCAGGAGGCATCTCCGGGAGAAAGGAAAAAAAAAACAAAACTTGGAGGCTGAAGAAGCTCTGAAGTTCAGCGCGGAGCTCAGCAGGAGAGCAAAGTCAGAGCTGAGAGCGAAGTTTGAGTCTCTGAGTTTGTTTTGAGGGTCGGAGACGGAGAGGAGGTCGGGGATGGAGGTTTTTTTTTGTTTGTTTGTTTGTTTTTTTTAAGCCCTAGGCTTTCTCAGTTCAGGGCAGTGTGCTTAGATAATGAAATATAACGAAGTTTGGAAATCTGCTTTGGGATTCTGAAATGCACCAGAGAAATAAGTCTGGCTCTGAGATCAAGTTTAAAAGAGGCACAACGGTGAAAAAAAAAGGCTATAAATACCTGTGGGACCGGTTGGTTGAGAAGAGGTGGTACAGTGACGTCCATATTTTTAAAAAGAGCTGACCAAAAGTACCCCTGCACTAACCCAAATATAAAAAAATATTTTGGAAGGCTCTGTAATTCAAAAAGAGTCAAATATCTGGGGGAAAAAAAAAATCCAAACTAACCCTGCAATAACCCATTCCCACCAGAGAGGCCGCCAAATCCCTGATTCACTGAGTTATTACATTCTATTAGGTATGTTTCGGTGGCTGGTGACTATTTTTGTCCAGTGAGCACACAAATCTGATTTATATGCTTTGGATTCTATCAGAAATGAAGTTGGAAGTCCTCACAAGGACAGAAATACGGGTTTTGTCCAGGAAAGAGTTCGTCTGCGCCTCTGTACGGACAGGAGAGGGGCCGCGTGCTTTTAGAATGCTGATAAACGCGCCACATTAGCATTGCGGCGGCGTCCGAGGCTCGTGTAATGAAGACTTGTGCAGAATCACAGGGGAGCCGCGGACGCTCCCGTTAATGGAGACGTTGGGAGGAAACTGATTAGGAAATAAAATATGCCGAAATAAGAGCAGATCTGCAGTCAGGACGAGAAGCTACACCTGGCCCGCTTCCAAAGCAATACTTAGCTTTAAAGAATTGTGACCGAGCAGCGGCTCTCTCGCCCGCGCGTGTCATCGCCAATCCGCCGTATGTCAGCGTGCCCCACTTGTACCCTTCATTCACACCGGTGGGGACGAGATGCCACAAATTGACTGCCAACCATTTATTTTCGGCGAGAAACCGGTGATTTATAGAGACCAGAAGCAGAGCAACCGGCGGCTTTGTGAAAAATCTGAAGAGCGCAAATTGGGAGTGAGGATAAAAAAAAAAAGGGGAGGACAGCCGAGGAGTGCAATAGCTGGAAGTCGTGTCTTGTTAGTCCAATTTTAGGCTGTTTTTTTATGCATGAGACCAGTTAAAGCTAAAATATGCATCTTTTAAAAAAACAAAAACAACAAAACAAGCAAACAATAAGTAAACAACTGAAAACGTCAAGGTTGCAGTAACGCACTACGACCAGAGGGGCCGCCAAATCCCCGGACCCTTCGCTATAGTGTATTTCATGCTTCGTTTTGCACATTTATTATGCGCATCTTGAATTTCACCCGCTTTACCGTGCGTTAAGGAGGATCACCCTTTTGGAGTAAGGGCGCCTGAATAGCACACTGTTTATTTAAGCTTACTTTTTTTTTTTTTTTTTTTTTTTTTTACTTCCATCGCCTAAATAGCATTTTGGAAGGCTCCATATCTTTTAAAGAGCAAAATCTCCACAAACTAAACCTTTACTAACCAAAAAAAAAATACCCCTGCAATAACCCATTCCTACCAGAGAGGCCGCCAAATCCCAGAAATCCTACGCTATGCATGCATATTGTTTCATGCATAGTTTTGCACATCGATCATTCAAATCTTTCATTCCTCTTGCTTTATTGTCCGCGCAGAGGACCAGCGCAATATTTCGGGAAGGCCCCATATTGTAAAAAGAGACACAGGTGACTATCTAATCCCTGTACTGGAGCCAGGCTACGGAGTTTTGCTCGGCTGTTCGCTCGACACGGCTTTTGGGAATTAAAGTAGAGTACAAAGAACAAACCGGTGGCTGCATACTTTCGGACGCTCTGTGCGCCGCCGTGAAGAAGATGACTAATCCCGAGCCGAGGAAGGGCGTCAGCAGCTCTTCCTCTCCTGTCACGTGACAGTCGGCTTAGAGCGAGATCAATTTCCGGAGGAGATCGGACACCAAATTACTCTGTGTGTAATTGAGGGTTTAAAGCCTTCAGCCTTTCAGCTGCTTTCACTCATGCGAGGCGGCGGAGAAAATGTAGCCAGATACGGCCGGAAAAACCGGATGAATTAATTTAAATTAGGGAGAAAAAAGAAAGCAAGTAACATTTACCAAAAAAAAAAAAAAAAAACGGCAAAGCTTGCAAGCAATAAAAAACAGTCGCAGGTTTCGGCTTAAAGAACCCGGCGACGGCGCCATGGCACAGTGAACCTAATGTGTAAACGGGGGCACCCCTGGCCTACTACAGACCCACCTGACGCGACCTGAGCTGGCTATAGGAAAGAAAAAACATAAGTGCCATCCTGATCATGCAGAGACCCGACTGTGCCCGGAACGGCCCTCAGGATCATGGGGCGGGTCGCCTCCCCAGAACAGGTGCCACCCGACGCGAAGTCCAGTCCAGAGTTTGCGCTTGGGTCACGTGGCACTATTGTCATGCCAGCGGCCAAAAACTCTGCTCCCTGCTCAGTTCAGTCCTTCCCCAGGTGGGTCAGGTTGGCCTTTGCTTCGGCTGGGATCGCGACAGATGACGGCGCAGCGTCGGAATGGCTGCCTGGGCCGCCGCTCCGGTGCTCCGGTGTCGAGGGTCAGGAGAAATCCTCCAGTGGATCTGCACATGCTCAACAGAATCGGATTTAAAATTAGACCGGGCGTGATTGGCAGGGGCGGACTATATAAAGAACGAGGGTCTGGTGCAGAGCGTCACGACTGTCACCTTGGCTGAACGTCTCGGCATGAGGACCTTTATTAAACACCACCCTGTGCACCTCTCAGGCCCCCCGTCCCGCGCGACGCGCGAAAGGAAAGCGGGCTACTATTTTTTTAGTTTTGTTTTTTGGAGACGCGGGAGGACAGGAGATGATGGCGGTTCCACCGGAGCCACGCGTGAGCGGCTTCTAGGTTCAAAGGCGACCCGAGGAGCGAAAAGAACTGCGAATGTCGGCGTGTGCTCTCTCCGTGCGGCTCTAACGCCACAGACAAGGTGTGAAAGGAGTAACCCTGACAGCCGTGGGAGAGCCGGAACAACTCAATCCAAAAATCCAGCATTAGTTCACATCCCAGGGTCTGGATCGGGGCGGGGCATTTTCATCCCTGCAAAAACGCATGCCAGAATCAATCAGTTCCTCTTCTGCATCACCTCCTGTGGCCCGGTCCGGTGTCTGCTGCCTCCCTGTTTCCTCACAAAGCATCGCTAATCGAAATAAAATAGAAAAAAAAAACAACTTGTAAAATAATAGAAATAAAAACTATTATTAAAAACTATATATATATATATATATAAATATATATATATATATATACTGTATATATAAAGAGACAAAGGAAAGAAAGGAAAAGAAACGAAAGAAGCAAAGGGAGAGAGAAATAAATAAAGGAAGTGAGAAAGAACGAGGGAACAAAGAAAGAAAAAAGAAAAGATGAAGGAAGAGAAGGAATTAGGAAAGCAAAAGATAAAAAGAAGAAACGCAGGATGGAAGAAAAGCAAGGAAGAACACGAGCAAGAAAGAAATAAGAAAAAAGACGGAAAGAAAGGAAGGAAAAAAGGCAAAAAAGAGCAAAGGCAAGAGAGAAAGCAAGATAGAACAAAAGAAAAAAGGTAGAAAGGAAGCAAAAAAGAAGTGAAGTAAAGTGAAAAAGAAAGAACAAGCAAGGAAAAAGAAAGAAAGGGTCGAAGAGCAAGAAAGAAAGTGTTTAGAACGAGAATGAAATGAAGAAAAGAAAATGATGAATTAAGAGGAAAAATAATGAAATAAACGAAGGGAAGAAAAAGAAAGAAAGAAAGAAACGAGGTGGGAAAGAAAGGAAGGAAGGAAAAAGTCAAAAAAGAACAAAAGTGGGAAAGAAAGCCGAAAAAAAGATAGAAAAAAAGAAACTAAACAAGAAAACGAGAAAAAAAAGAAAGAAACGAATGAAGGAAGGGAAAAAAAGGAAGGGAGGAAGGAAAGAAAAAGAACCGGACGAAGAAAGAAAAAGAGAAAGGAGGTGGGAAAGAAAGGAAGGGGAAAAAAAAAGCACAAAAGCAGGAAGTAAGATCCAACCAAAAAAGGAAGAAAGAACGAACAAGGAATAAGAAAAGCACAATGAGAAAGGTGGAAGTCGCTCGTTTTTTGTATTTGTTTTTTCTTTCGGAATCAGAAGTGACGTGGATGAAGCCGGACCGCGTCCAGCGGGCAGCAGGAGGCCGAGCAGCCGTTCTGTCCCCTCTCCTGCCAGAGCGTTTATGCCATATGTTCATCTGCGCCGTTACAAAAGCACGAGCTGCTCCTACAGTTTATCAGCAACTTCCAAACTTTCCTCTCCAGAAAGACGAAGGCGACCTTTTCACGCCTCGCTGCGCCGGCCGGCCGCTGCACCCCGGAGTTCATTAAACGGTCAGCTCAGGGGAAAACTTTTCGAAATCCCAGCCACGGTTCCTGGATCAGAAATGGCCTTTAAACCCTTTTCTTCTCCACGACGAGCCGCAGCGGTCGAACCCCAAAGGTGCCCTTTTTAAGGAACCTCTGTTCCAAAGTACTGCCACGTTTAAAACATGTGCTAGAACATATTACTAAAGCATTCACGACACATTCTGTACCTGATGTAGCCCATCTGCTTCAAGGTTTGATATTTATAATAACAAGGTTACCGTTACCCTGCTATCAACTCGAACCAGTCCGGTCCATTTTCACCCAAAAAAACAGTGGATCAGCGGTTTGTGATGTACTGTAACGCTAAGCCACTTCAATCAGAGAAAGAAAGAAAGAAAGAAAGAAAGAAAGAAAAAGAATGAATGAATGAATTCAAACAAGTAAAAAAGGAGAAACCCTGTAAGAAAGAAAGATGAAAAAATAATGAAAGAAAGCAGCAGAAATGACCGAATGAAAAAATGAATAAAGGAACGCAAACTAGACAGATAAAAAGAAGGAAAGAAATAAAGAAAAGGAACCTAGAAAAAAATACAAAGAAAAATCGCAAGAATGACGATAAGCAATAAGTGAATAAATAAATAAAGGACAAACATCAGAAAGGCAATAAGAAAGAAAGAAAGAAAGAAAGAAAGAAAAAGAATGAATGAATGAATTCAAACAAGTAAAAAAGAAGAAACCCTGTAAGAAAGAAAGATGAAAAAAATAATGAAAGAAAGCAAACAAGAAGGAAAAAATAAAGAAAGAAAGAAAGAAAAAAAATGAAAGAATGAAAAATGAATGAAGGAACGCAAATTATACAGATAAAAAGAAGGAAAGAAATAAAGAAAAGGAACCTAGAAAAAAATACAAAGAAAAATAGCAAGAATGAAGATAAGCAATAAATGAATAAATTAATAAAGAACAAACATCAGAAAGGCAAAAAGAAAGAAAGAAAGAAAGAAAAAATGCAAGCAAGTAAAAAAAAGCAAGACTAACAGCACAAACCCTGTAAGAAAAAAATAAGAAAAGGAAAAAAAGAAAGAAAAAAAACAATTAAAGAATGAAAAATGAAAGGAAGGAATGAAAAGAAGGAAAGAACTAAAGCAAAGAAACGATAAAAATACAAAGAAAAATAGCAGGAATGAAGAAAAGCAATAAGTGAATAAATAAATAAATAAAGAACAAACATCAGAAAGGCAATAAGAAAGAAAGAAAGAAAGAAAAAGAAGAATGAATGCGAACAGGAAAGACAGAAAATCAGAAAGAAGGAAATCAATCACATAAAAAAAAACAAAGAGCGGGAGAAAAGAAGGAAGGATGAAAGAAAGAAAGCAAGAAAACAAGCCAGAAAGGGAGAAGTTCTTCCTAAAGCCCAGAGATGGCGCTGTGTGTGAATCCCACCAAATCAGCAGGTTCTCAAATAGCACAACGTTCGATATTTGTGTCAGCACGCCGTTGAACGGGCTTAAAAACCTCGAGCGGTTAATAATGCAGAAGTGAAGAAGTGTTTTCCGCGTTTAGAACCTGTGATTGAACGTTTCTGCAGTATCTTGCTCTTCGGTTCAGGTTTTTTTTCTTTCCCCGAGCTCTTTGTGAACCGGACGGCAGACGTATCAGCTCAGAAAGCCATCGCTATTGAGTCCTCGCCTGTCTCGTTGTCATCTCATCTCCCCTGACGCGTACCGGCGGCTCCCACAAATAAACAAGGCTCCCAAAAACCGCGCGCCGCATGCGGAATGGTGCGAACTGTGCCGATAGAGGACATCGCTTCCCATTACGACTGACAGCTTTAGCGCCTGCCATGTATAAAAAGCTAAGAATAGCCACGCTCGGGTTTACAATAGCCGCGCCTCCGCCTGTCAGGGCGACGGGAACGCGCTCCGGACGGGAAATGGGTGTCTGGGTGCTGGGAGTACCACAAGGGTCGATTCTGGGTCTGTCCTAATTGTATAAACCGGTGCTTGGACTAAACTCTTGCTTTACTGGGACGGCCGAAAAGCGGCAGTAAGGGACGAGTTGAACAGGACTTGACAGGATTTGGGATCTGACCTTGTTTAAAGGCACGGCAAACGGCGCAGGATCGAGAAACCGGTCCAGAAGCTTCTGCTGAGGGTCTTTAACGGCGGGCGTTTCTCGGAAAGCAATTTCGCGTCTTGTTTAATGTTGGCCATTATAGGCCAATTTGTTCGTACCAGGCTTCTGCACCAGAGCTTAACTAAGGCGCTTCGCTATAGAAGCGGTAATAAACATTCATTTCCGGTCGGTCAGCAGCCGCCTTTTTACTCGCCCGCGCTTAATGCTGGACGCCTCACACACACCCGCCGCCACCATTACACACAGAGCCTCTGTGGTATAAACAGTACGGTGCAAAAGTATTAGGTCACCCTGAGAACACACAGAACCATTAGAGCGCAATACTGGAACATTTAAAAGCAAGAACAGCTTCTACAGGCTATGGGGGCTAGTATTTAATGTCATCTGGCCCTTAAGGAAAGAAAAAAAAAGGAAAACAAACAAGAAAAAACGAAAAGGGACAGCAAGAAAGGCAGAAAGTTCAAGAGAAAGAAGCGAAGAAAGAAAGAAAGAAAGCAATAATAGAAAGCAAGAAAGAAAGAAGGGAGTAAAGTACATAAATAAAACAGTAAGCCAGCGAGAAAGTAAGAAGAAAAGCAAGAAAGAAGGGACGATATAAAGAAAGCAAGAGAGAAAGAGGGGAAGATATGAATAAATAAACAAATAAACAAATAAATAAATAAGCAAAGCAGCAGATAGGAATAACAAAAGCAAGAAATTAAGAAAGAAAAAAAAGAAAGCAAGAAAGAAGAAAAGCAAACGAGAGAAAGAAAGAAATACGAAAGCAAGCAAGAAAGAAGGGAGGATATAAATAAATACACAAACCAGCAAGATGGAAACAACAAAAGCAAGAAATAAAAAAGAAAGCAAGAAAGAAAGAAAGGAAGAAGGGGATAAATAAATAAATAAATAAATAAATAAATAAATAAATAAAAGAGAAAGCACGAAGGCAAACAAGAAAACAAGCAAGGGAGAAGAAATTTAGAAAGAAAAAAGGAAAGCAAGGGAGAAAGAACGAATAAATACAGAAAACGAAGCAAGCCGGAAAGGAAGAAAGAAAGAAAAGCAAGATGGAAAGAAAAGAAGAAGGCAAACAAGAGAGAAAGCAAGAAAGAAAGAATGGAAGATATAAATAAATAAACAAATAAAAAAAGCAAACCAGCAAGACAGAAATAACAAAAGCAAGAAATGTAGAAAGAAAGAAAGAAAGAAAGAAAGAAAGAAAGAAAGAAAGAAAGGGGGGAAATAAATAAATAAAACAGTAAACCAGCAAGAAAGTAAGAAGAAAAGCAAGATAAAAAGAAGAGACGAAAGCAAAGAAGAGAGAAAGAAAGAAATGACGAAGGAAAGCAAGCGAAGAATAGAAAGGAAGGAAGGAATAACAAAAAGAGAGGTAAAACGATAAAAAGCGAGCAGGAAAGAAAAAACGAAGAAAGCAAGCAAAAAAAAACAAAAGAAAAAGAGAGAAGAGGAGAAAGGCCAAGCGAGAAAAAAGAACTGGAGTAAAGAAGGTCTCGCATAACGACGCTTTATAAAGAAGGAAGGAAGGAAGGCAGGAAGAGGATGAGTTTGGGATGGATGAGCACGAGGCAGCCTTCACACAGCTCAGCACCTCTGGGATGAACTGGAACCCTGACCTGTACGCTCGACCTGCCTAATGTAGTGTCTGAACGGTGGTAAATCCCCACAGTCCTGCTCTAAATCTAATGGAAAAGCTTTCAGGAGCACCGGGACGGGCTGGGCTGGGTCCCTGTACGGGGTGGCACGTCGTGTTCCTGTCATCGGCCTGACATGATTTCTTCTGCCACGCGTTTCTCTGTCTAAGCGTCAACGGGACGGCGCCGAAAGCACCGGGGCGCACCTGCAGGAACACACGGTTGGTTTTGGAGTGAAAAATCTGGAGGGGTAAAAGCCAAGAAGGAAAGGGTTTTGTTTTTGTTTTTTGTTTTTGTGCGCGGGGGCTGCGAGGAGCCAGACAGGAAGTGGCAGAGATGGATGATCTGTTGGTACTGCCCATTTTCTCAGAGAATAGAAAGGGCTAATGGAACACAGCCGAAACATAATGAGGTCAGCGGGAAAAAAACGGGGGCACACCGAGAAGCGCGGACGTCTGACAAAAGCGGGCCGGGCTAACCAGATAAACCCGGCGGCGTGCCCCCGGAATTTCATTCTCAGATTCGGATTTCACCGAATGCTTCCTGCTCGATTTATTTTACTGCCCTCGAGCATCTCAACAAGGTCTCTTTAGCTTTGGGTCTCGCATGGGGCCCGGGGCCCGGGGTCCAGGGGTCCAATAGGTCTGCATATGTCGTTAGAACAGCACAGTACAGCGGCAGAATGCACGGCCGAAAGTTTGCGGACACCCAAGAGTCTCGTGTTAGACAGTAAAGCGCTCGGCCTCAAACGAGCTTTACGTCTTTATTTCCCGTGATCTTCCATCCCAAACGAAGCAAGCCAGTGGCAAGGAAAACCTCCCTGCACGATTCATGGAGGAAACTGGGACCACGGACTCAAAACGAAAGCCCGAGCTGCTCAGGCTTAGATGATCCGTGCACGACCGACGCGAGTCAGCGCGTTAAAACGTACAGAAGCAACATGAATACGGAGGGAAACGATTCAGCTTTACGTAAGCCGGGTCATCGGGACGATGCAGAAACGTACGCTTTTTATTATGAAGGTCTCGCAGGTGTCAAACCCCCCCCCTCTCGAAATACGGCTAACGGCTAACGACGATCGGAAGGGGTGTCCTCAAACTTTTAAGGGTTGAACCTGGCCGTCGTTTTTTTCTTAAACAGCACTCAATGCTTGGCACGCTCGTTGGACGTCCACGGGTTTAATTATAGTATCGATCGCGGTCTGCCCAATTTAGCGCCCCTGGCTTGGCCCGAAACCTGTTTATGAAGCAGCCCGATTCGGACCACTGTAGCGCAAACATATAGGATGTTTCCTTAGGAAAACTGCGTAAAAATGGCGCGTGAAAATCAGGTCACCGGGATCGAACCAGAAACTCAAGTGAACCAGTCCGTAGAGCTACAGGCTGGAGAGAACACAGTGGCACGAAGCAGTACTACTTACAATAGGACAGGGGACAAACAAGTGGAGGAAAGTTCACCCCGAATTCACTGCAACTGAACGGTGCAGCCCCAGTTCACTCTGGCAGCTCTCAGTGCCTTCCACGTCAGGCTTTAAAACGTCCCGAAATCGCTCGGCGACCCTCACCTTGTGCTCGAGCGACGCCCCGGACGGAACCGCACGTATGAATAATCGATGGATAACAGTGTACAGTCGCTCCCTCGAACAAGCTGCAAGGTAAAAACGAACGGATTGAAGTGATTTAAATAATGCAGAACGACATTACGACTAGAGTAGCACACTCGCCACGGCTCAGTCTGAGCCATAAAATTTAAACGGTGCTCAGGTATTCACGCGTCGCCTTAATGACTTAAAATAATACCGAAACTTAACGACGGACCGTAAAGCAACGCCGTTTCTGGCAACCTGCCGCCTCGATCGCTCTGTCCTGAATCGCCGACGTCCAAGGTTAGATTTTAGAATCTAGCCTCTGGCCTCTTTCCAAAAGCATGTGGACGCCTGAACCTCGTACGGCTGGACATCCTTACTTATCCGTAAATGAACTCGGCCCCGGGTCATCCCCGAAACGCGGATTGGGACGTCACTGCATGGCCGTAAGTATGAGGACACCCGGACATCGTAGCCCTTGATATGAAATTCAATCCATCCACCCATCAATAGCGTTTCGTCCCATTCGGGAGCCACCGAAAGTTTCTGGACAGCTGTTCCATGTTGGCTCAATGCAAGTGCCACGGCCCTCGTTTAAGGGCCAAACCGAGCCCTCTCGGCCCGTCTGGGCTCTTCATCGGGCGCTCGACGCCTCTGCGGTCTTCAGTAACGCCGTTCATATCAACGTCGGTCATTGGCATTCCGAGAGTGCCGCCCCGGCCCCCGTTTTTTAATCAAAAAAAATGTATTCCGCTTGGAAAACCCAATTTGAAACGCTTAATTATCCATGACCTTGTTGATTTGTCCCGGAGGAGGAGGAGGAGGGTGGAGGAGGAGGAAGGACAGGTGGCAGTGATGAACGCTCAGAAAGCTTAACTCGCTCGCCATTTCATAATAACGCAGTTGTTCTGGAAAGTCGGAACGAGTTTCGGGGTTGTTTTTTGTTTTGTTTTTGTTTTTGTTTTTTTTTCATTTCGGCCGGACGAATCACGCCAAAAAGTGTTAGGAGCCGTTCCTTCTCGGCTGCAAGGTGCCTTGAAGATCAACGGTCCCATGACCACACATAAATATATATATATATATATATTCACCATATTCGCATATCTTAACCTTTCCACTTGCTAATAAATGATTTCTTGGCTGCTGCCCTTCTAAAGACGAGCTCACACACTAAACCCTTGACCCTGTAGCCTGTAGAAGGTGCCGCTTTGAGACCGAGATGGCCCTCTGACCGAGCGGCGGCCTGAGACTTTTGCACCGCGCCGTACGTATCAGCAGCGTAGTTTAAGACCCCCAGACTACTAACTGGAGAGGAAATCGGGAAGTGATTTCAAAACCTTTTCTTTTTGACTCGTGCCTGAAAAAAGGATCTGCACGGACCCTCGCTAATGAATGTTTTTTTTTTCTTTTTAAAAAAAACCCGCAAATTAATTACGCAGCCAAGCCGTAACAGGGCTTAAAGGATTTCCAGCTCCACCTTCCAGTCCACAAACAAAAGCAGAGTTCCTCGCTCTTAATCCTGTTCCGCTTGCAGGTTGAAGCACCTCGGTGCATCTTAATATCCCGACGAGGCTTGGAGGGCTTTAAGCTCATCGACACCTGACATCAACTCCCTCCGCGCGCACACACACACACACACACACACACACACAAGCCTGTTAGAAGCTTAAAAGAGACGACAAGGAGCGTTTGGAAATCATGACGTGGCGAAACAAGCGTGACGAGGAAGCCAGTTTAGAAGCGCTATCGATTTCTTGTCGTACCCCGATCACGTGCAGTTTGGGGTTTGTTTTTTAAGCGCGGCCTGATTTGGAAGGGATCTAACGTTAACGACGTCCGCCTGCAGCTCGATGAGCTCGAGATCGATGGCCTGAGGGACGGGCGACGTCGAGCTACGGTGGGCCTCGTTCTCCGAGCATGCGGGGCAAAGCCTCCAGAGCACCCGGCTCGCTTCGTCAACAGTCCGACCGAGAGCGAAGGACAACGTCACGTCAAACAAGGAGTCTGGATTAAAGGATTTGAACGCTAACTGCCCTTTCATTCCCACCCCGGCTGCTCTTAAGTCGTCATTAATTGCAGGGATTACACAGTACTCCGCGCCACCGCAGGTCTGCACGGCTAATTGGGCGGTCGAGAACTTCCACAGCGAGCAACGTGAAGTTTAGGAGGAGGCCAACGCGTACGAGCAGCTTCCTGTAAGGGAACAGAAAGAGCCCCGAGCATGAAAGGCAGAACGTAAGAGACACGACGAGTAATTAGCTCGATTAATGCCTGCTTGTTAACCTGACCTTCTCGGCTTTCGTACAAGCGTGTTTTGTTTGGGCGAATTCAAATCTACATCGGGAAACGTTTCTTCGGATGAAAAAGATGAAGATGAACCTCGTAGAGGAGCCTTACTGAAGCTCTTTCGATATTAGAAATGGTCGCGAAAAAAAAACAACAACCAGAATCGACCAGGAAACAGCAGCCATTCAACTGATCCCAACGGTCACGAGTAGGAAATAAAAATAAAATCATCATCAATACATACAGAACATGATCTAAGATAATCAGCCATGCATGCCTTTTAAATAACATCATTTAAAAAATAGATATGATTTTTTTGGTTATTGCTTTAATAGGCGTTGATGCTGAAAATCGAATATTTTGTGTTCTGATTTCCACGGATCCCCTGTTAGAAATACTAATAAAAGTTACATACACGACTACATAAAAATATCTAAAATTGTATTTCGCAACCTCAAACAAGAATAAAAACGTTTAAAAAACTATATGCGATTTTCCTCTTATGGCTTTCACAGGCGTTGATGCCGACGAGACGTTCGATAAAAATCGTTTATCGTTTTATGTTCTGATTCCCGTTAGGATTAGCAGATACTGATAAAAGTTACATGAAGACGTGCATAAAAATATATAAGATTTTACGTTTGGAACCTAAAATAAGAATAAACACATTTAAAATAATATATATGATTTTTGTTGTGGTTTCAATAGCCAAGGATGCAAAGGAGATAATAAATAAAAGCAGTTAATAAAAATGATTTTTTTTTAATGTTCCGAGTTGAATTGGTCCCAATCACTATCAATAGGAAATATAAATATAATAAATAAATAAAAAGCGACATGAGTAAATACAAAATATACTCATATAAGGTCAAAAAAATGGACCAAAAAAAAAAATTAATAAAAAAAAAAAAATATATATATATATATATATGTCATATATATGTTTTGAAATGATTGTTTTAACTATAAAGGGCAGGCAGAATGTATTTTTATTTTTATATTTCTAAGGCGCTTCGGTTTGTGTACATAACACAATCACAGAACAACACAAAAATCGTATCTGTTTCAAAAAAAAAGAAAGGAAAAAAAAAAAACCCCAACGTAGAGATTACACAAACCAGCCCACAGCGCCCCCTATCTTTGCTTCTGAGCAGTAAAGATTTGTTTGCCTGTGCACACGGTTGTCCCGCTTATGGCTGATCTGTCTGTCCTGTGTTTATTATGTAGCCAGACGTCCATAACACTCGCTGCTAAAGGTGCGTCTGATGCAATCGGATGCAAGACGAGCCCTCAGACCCTCAGCACCTGGGGGTCCAGGTAAAAGAAGGGAAGAGTCGATTGTCTCATTTAACACGAGGACACAAAGCACCGTCAGGGGAAGCCAGGACGGACTGCGGCTAGGCTAATCACGCCGACTTCAGCCCATAAAGCGCCGACCGGGGAAGCGTGCTGCCCTGAGTTATCGCCGCGGCCAACGAGCGACCTAGAGGGCTGAAACTCGGGACGTTTTTCCTTTAACCCCCTTTCAGTCCCGTTTTGGGATTCCTTTCAGGTCAGCGAAGATGGTTACGATGCTGCAAACTTAAACGACTGAACGACAGCCGCCGCCCAAGGTGCGCGTTCAACGGAGTCACCGGATTTTTTCGACGGATCATCATCCATATTGTCGGACGCACAGACCGAGGAGCGCCACGTCTCGGTCGCTTTTTTCTGTTCTAGGGAGTAAACTTCCCTCCGAGTATCGTTCCATCCATCTTCTGCTCGGCTGCCTGGTGTCTGATTAACTTCTTGTTCTTTTCCCCTCCCGGCACGCGCGCACGCACACACGCGCGCACGCACGCACAGAGAGCAGCGTAGGGGAAAAGATGAGCCCCCGTGCCCCAGTCTGAGGCGTCACACGCGAAGGGTTTTTGAAGACAGAAGCACACCCTCGTACAGAAGATGGCTGAATCAGTGACTGTAAATAGAGATAAATGGGCCTCCCTGGAGCTCAAATATTTGCCACGAAATTGCAGACACGCCACACGTCAGACCGTCTGATGGATCAGCGGCGAGCGGGGACGTCAGGAGAGCTGCCCTGTTCGGCTCCCGAAAACAACAGTGCGTCATCATTTTCAGGTTAGGATTCAGACCCTTGACGCAGACGGTCGCAGACGTTTCGGGCGCCTACGGTTTGGAAAACCAGCGACCGGAAGAGGCTCTGTACGTCACAGACTCGACACGGCAAATTCCACCCGGAGTCGAGGTCTAAACCCCCGAAGCTACCGATGATGCGTCCCATAAACTGAATGGGACCGAGGTTCACGGGATGCACCCCACACCCAAAAGCAGACAAAAATACACCGACTGCAACAGTGGCCCCTCCTGGGCACGTGATGGACTGGTCCTGGTCTCGCCTGATCACTGAGATACAAACCTGTGTCAAGAAGGTCCCAAGAATGTTACTACAGTCACACCTCCAGACCCGAAATATTAGAGCGGTATGTGGTTTTAATGAATCCGTTAAAGCTGGTTTTCGGAACCTGACGTGCCTCCCGGAAAGCACCAAGGTATGACAGTATATTCAAACATGCACGCATTAGCGAATAAAGAATAAAATCTTTAAAAAAAACCCTCTGTCACCAAAAGGTGGATTTGGGCAAAAAGAAGAAAGGGCGAGGATGCAAACTTTTACTTATGATGTGACTTTGAGCTTAGGAAGAAAAATCCATTAATATTTCAGTATGAACTTATTAAGGGCCTGAAACAAGGATACATTCGAGAGAGAGAGAGAGAGAGAGAGAGAGAGAGAGAGAGAGAGAGAGAGAGAGAGAGAGAGAGAGAGAGAGAGAGA
>JAUZST010017007.1:0-33991 GCA_034779995.1 Parotocinclus haroldoi
ATTTCCTGACCTTTGATAAAAGCATAAATTCTCCCGGGGATCCCAAAAATCCTCCCATATCTCACTGATCCGCTTTGCATTTGCTCCAGGTGGCGACTTGTGGCTTCTTTTTCTTATTCACTCTGACATTCTTTGGTCCGATTAAACGGAATTTAGGTCCAAATAATCGAATAACATTACACGTATATAATAGGATTTGTTTCGGTACTTTAGAATTTGGTCCGAATAAGCGGCTGGTCCAATTAACCGGATTCGACTGTAGTTTTATTTGGATTACTGATTACTGTATCCTGTACTAACAATTTTTCTGCTGAGAGAAGGGAGGAGGAAACAAACTATGACAGTCTTCAGCAATTATGAAATGACTTACTGTAAATGCTTGAGCAAATCACTTGGAACCACTGGAGTGTGGCTTTCAGCTTTGTCCCAGTTGGATGTAAACAATATGTTGCCAGATGAACTCTGGACGTGTTGTGGCTGGTCCGGTTACAATTTGCTATTAAAGTGTCTTTGTGTACATAAATTGTTTCATTATTATAAAAACAATACAATACAGCTCCATTTTATAGACAAAACTTTGCAAAATTAGTATGCATTGTGCACTGTCTCATAATGGTATTGAAGTAAAATATACACTCGCTGGCCACTTTCTTAGGTACTCTTGATCAACGGCTTGTAAATGTATCTAATCATCAAATCACAACTCATTGCATTTAGGCATGTAGACGTGCACAAGACGACCTGCTGAAGTTCAGGGCAAACATAAGAACGGCAGAGAAAGGTGATTTAATTGACTTTGAACATGGTGTGCTAGACTGTCAGGTCTGAGTGTTTCTGGCTTTTAGTATTTAATTTATTTAGCTGATAGCAGACTGGATGTTCTTATTCTTGTTTGGCCCAGAAGACACAGCTACAATTTGTTCCCAAAAAAGACCCAGGATACTGATTCATCCAACCACAATACACCTTTCCATTGTATGACGAGCCCAAAGAAGTTGATGCTGCTTCGTAACATGCTTAACATAAGGCTTCATTTTGTGGCATTTGTGAACGTATTGTAGCGCTTTACAAAGGTTTGCCAAAGTAATCCCTTGCCCATATGGTTGTATCACATTATATTGATGAATGATGATTCTTGATGCTGTGCCATCTGAGGGAGCAGGGTTTGGAGCTCAACTTATGTTTGCACTTTTGTCCCTTATATACTGACATTCCTTCAGATTCCTTGAAATTGATTAATGACATTATGCACTATAGAGAGAGAAATATGCCAATCCCTTACAATTGTTCCTTGAGGAACTGATAAACGTTTCAATCATTTTCTCATGCATTTGTTGACAAACTGGAGATCCCCTGGCCATCATTGCTCCTCAAAGACTCTTTTTGTAGCTACTGCATTTTATCAAATCACAACTACACTCACCTGTTGACATCACCTTTGTCTTACAGGCCTAAAATGAATGGAGCAATGAATGGTTGTTAACAGTAATGAAGTTAACCAGGCAAAACATGAGATATTTTGGGTCCATACTGGCTGCAATGAAATTATTTCAAGGTAACATTTATTTTCCCATTTTCTGTACCGTCACAGCTTTTACTGATTTGGGGTTATATATGACTGAAATCCTGATTATTGAAATGGGTCAGTATTAAGAGTCAGGCGGCTGCGTTGTTGATCAATCCTTAGAGCTTCGTGTCATGCCAGTGAGTGTCCACGTACTGAAATGTTGGAATTTTTGCAATGTTGCATTATATAAACTTACTTGACTTGCTTTATCTTGTAACATTTGCTGAAGATTTTTTAAAAAGGTTTGAGCATTTTCAGAAGATACACGCGTTGCTATGAAGGCGACGTGGTCATTTTAGGGTTTATGCCGGCAGTTGCAGAAGGTAAGTGAATGCAGAATTGAAGTTGCTTGAGAGAACAATGGAAGATTATAGATTCAAGTTGGTGGGTTCTTGATCCGTTCTGAGATCTCAAAGGCACGTACAGCAACAAGCAAGTGACCTCAATACAGATTGTTAAATTATTGTGATGTTTTTTCCTCTTGTTTTATCCCCCGCTTTCAGTCGTGATGGAGTCTGGTGCCTATCTTTGGGGGACACAGGACACGGATGTAAGTGTTGCTTGGACAACAAAGTAATCCACCATAGGCCTGGGTGGAGATTGCTGTTGCAGTGCCTTGGATTGATTCCCCTTGTTCAGTTTCTTCCCCCTTAGATACAGCCAATCATGTATGCTAGTGACATATAACCTGGCCAGACCTAGACTTGGGATACCTGCAGAGCTGGGTTAGTATGTCCCCGTCATCCAAATGTTGCAGGACAGCAATTTGAATGACTGGATAATGTTTGCACTATATGATTAAACTTGATCACTAGAGACTGGACCATTTTTATAGAGACTGAGGTTTGGATTTAGAATACAAGTTATCATTCATGATTAATTTTGTGCATCTGATTATATGTGTTCAGTGAGGGCAAGAAGAGAATGGTTCTGAAGTACACATGGATACAAACTTATGGCTGTTTTCTGCTGTGGCTGTGGTTCGTTGATTGATTACACACCATCTAGGCTTATTTATCACTGTTATGCCACTTCTCTTTTTTAAACAAAGCTTAATTTCTTAATCAGATAATAAAAATGCTGCTTTTGTAATAATACATAATTGATTCAGCCATCGCTTCTTCAAAAATAGCAGCAAACAGCAAAGAATATTTCAGTTTGGAATATCGTTCATACGAACGTGTGCGATTCTGTTCGTCTTTTGATGTTTCTGATCATTTTCAATCTTTCATTGTAATGATGCTTGCCCTCTCGCTGTGTCAGGGACAGGCAAGTGAATGAGAGCTGGGACTTGGGTCCCTCAGCTATTTCTCAACACAGTGATTTTAGATCTCTCTTAGCAGCAGCCCCTGGTTGAATTTACTCCAGTGTTATTGTGCTTTGGAACAAGGGATTACAATTATTCCACAAGCACTCTGGTGCAGTGCAGTGTCATTTATTAATAAACAGCCTAAGCAAGACCTTTTCCCCACTGCTGTCCATCAGACAGAGATTTGCCCTTTCTAAGTCAGTGCGGAAAAGGCCACCACATTCAAAATTCACAAGAAGTTTCTAAGTGATTGTTACGGCATTGGCTTCTGTTTTTAGTCTGTTGTCCCACTTTCTGCTCACATAAGCCAACACCTTTGGTCCTGGACAATCACTGTTGCCCAGAACTGGAATATGTGTCTTCTTCCAGCAAAACCGATATAACTCAGGAGAGCTAGTGTCACCTTTTAAAAATAGAAAGTGGCATTTTAGTAACACAGAGTTGCTTAATCCAGTTTTAAATGCGACATCAGTGTCTGAGTCTGGATACCAGGCATGTAGAAAATATCCTTCAACAATATATCAGAGAAATGTCTGACCTTTGGTTATTTCTTCATATACTGTAGAGCTGCAATGACTAAAAAGGTTGGAATGCAGCCGTTGATTGACTTGATGCTAAATGGGGTCAGAACTGGTTAAAATAATATTTTGATTCATATGAAAACGTATTATGCTCCAAACACTTGACTGTGATTAATGTAAAAATACATGTGGAAGCAAGCACCTACTGTACCTCCCAGTGCATCAGATGATACCTGTCTCATAGTTTTGTTTTGATATTTGCTGCTAGAGTACTATCAGAAGATCTATCCAGAGAAAACGAAAAGGCTAAATGCAATATGTGTGAAAAGTTAAGGTGGCACCTCTAACAGGGCAAAACATCTCGCGTGATTTTAAGCTTCGGCAGTGTACAGTGTTCGACCAACTGCAGTCTCTAAAAGATTAAACGTGAATAAGGCTGAACATGGCTTAGTATACTACAGCTGCGATCTGGGAACTAGTCTGTTACTACTGGTGATAAGCAATCTCTGCTGCAGAATTTTAGAACAAATTTAGTCAAAATAATTACTTTTTCTTTGAAAAACCTGTTTAGGATTTCAGAAGTAGTAGTTCCTTATGAGCAGTAGAAACTGAGAAAAGTTTGGTGGTAGTAGGTCTCTGCTTTAGTTCACGAAACCACTTTAAGCTCTTTGCTGGAATCGGTTTAAACGGGTTGGAAAAAAAGCATACATTAAAAAACGATTACTTCTGAAGTTGAAATATAAAGACCTAAACATTTTTCACCATTCTGTAATCAAAACTTGGTATCGATAAATTGGAATGAATAAGCAGAACCAAAATTGAGAACTGGAATTGATAATATGGAAACGATACCCAAGCCTTCAAATATGAGTCATGTTAATAATCAAGTTGATTACAAATGGTGGCCATAAAATATTGACCTGTCTAGAGTAATCAAACTATAAATGTGGAGGAAGTGGCCCTGTTCAAGCATGCCAGATTCAGTACAATTACATCAGCAGTTATCATCAATTGTGTCTAAAACAATTCAATTGTGTTAAATTGAATCTGGTAAAGCTCATATAGATCGTTTTATGAACGGTTGACCCTGAGTGCGACAGAAGCAACGGGAAGATGTGGCTAGATGAAACAGTATGTCTTAATACACTTATTGTTGATTGTACAACCTGGTATAAAAAAGGCAAGTATTATTGTGTATAAGATCAAATCTGTCCATGCACATGGCTCTTGGATCACTGGTTTGCTCCCATTTTACACAGAAATGCATTGGTCACTCTAAACTGATACAACGTTCAGATGGTCACATATTAATGTCCAATCAGTGTCATTAGTGTTGTGTGACATGTAATTTTTGGAACATCATCGCCATGCCACTGCAGGACATAAAACGGACCTTATGGACAATGAAATGAGAGAGACATCGACTAACAGGTTATAGTCTGAAATCCTTTCTCTCTCTTGCCTTCATGCTCACTCTCAAAAAATCGATTCTTGGATTCCTGAGATACTGTATTTAATTTGTTCACATCAGGGAGCCGTTATCAATATGCAGGAGACTCCTGGAACTTCTTGGAGAGGTGGGATGTCTGCTTTTGTTATGACAGAAACCTGACCAGCACATATGGCCCCTTTGTTTCATCAAATCCCATGTTTGTGAATGAAAGTTTACACGACAATTGAAGCCAGATGGTCTGTATTGAGAGTTCTAGCTGACATGTACATGCTAGAGGTGAAGGCAGGTGCAATTTTGATGACTGGCTTCTTAAGATGCTTCACAATCCACAGTACATGAAATGAATTATGCTTCTTCAATTCTGTTGATGCTTAGTGCACATCTGTCAGTAGCCAGCGACCGTTTCTGTCATTACCAAACAGCAAGACATTGATGAGGTTTAGGCGTCAGGGCCATGGTGCTAGTTGTTAGGCGTTTGCCTGAGGACACGTTTCATTAAACTTCATTAACACATAAATAACCAGCGGTGGTCCTGTCTGTGACCGTCTGGCTCCCGGATCCAAGGAGACAATAGGAAGAATTCATAGAGCTTAAGAGAGATCCCTGTCTCAGTCAATACAGATGATGTGTGTTGAATAAGCAAATTGGATAATAATGAAGTCAGGATAGGTTTACAGACCCTTTCACAATTTGGGGAACCTGCTTTTTTAAAAGTTGTCCACAAAGGGTTATAAGAAATGTATTTAGCAAAATCTGAAAACAATTGGTATGTAAACTTTTTTTTTTTTGAATTTAGAAAACCACATGCCACAATTATTGGCACCCCTCGAAATTTAGAGATTTTTTTTATTTATTTATGGTTTGCTTAAAAAAAGTTTTTAGGAAAGATTTCTAGGAACCTTCATGACAACATTTATGATGGAAACGCGTGAGTTCAGTGTGCCGTTAACTGAGGTGTTGAATACGTACGGTATATATCATAGCATAACCTTAAACATCCTAAAAACATTTACATTAAGTTGACCAAAATCATTCACATAATTTTATATAATAGTGTTTAATATGAATAGTGCATTAAAAGTGAAACACAAACACAATTAGTAACATGACAACAGCTTTTCCTTATATTTCCCTGTGCTCATCGCACCCGCCACATGACTCCCTACATCAAGACCGGCTGATTTCTTAATTTGTCATGGGGTGTATTGAAAAACAATTCTGAGTACAGTTTCTCCTGATTTTTCCGAAATATCAAAAATCAAACCATTGTGTAATGATGAGTACCTTTTTATTGTATGTGAATGAGATTACATGTAGGTGAAATGAATTCTCTTAAATGTGTAAGAAAAGAGTACACAACTTAAAATAAACAAGTGTATTCACCTTCATAAGTCAAGGAATCACTATAAAAATCTCTTCTCGTCTGGAAGGTAGGGCAATAATTACTAATCAACTGGAACTGTGACAGACTGGCTAGGACCTGTACCCCAGGTTGCTTAGTATTGCCTACTCAATGACAAGGAGGTATGGTAAGAGCGGTAAACCCCCCTGAGGATCACTGCTGTAGAATTACAGAAAATAGTCCTTTAAGACTGCCATCAGAGTTATAAACCACCTCTATGTGACAGAACAATGTATTTCCTGTCGTATTTACATTGCAAGCATCTGTATGAAAATAGAGAGGGGAACTGCTAAGAAAAGCACAGAAGCTGTGAGAAACGAGTCCAATTAAACTTTTTTTTTTCTCATCTGCTGCACTGCAAAGACACAGTACAGTGTCTTACCCACAAATGTTTGCATTTACTTAATTATGGTCTTGTTTTTGTGTTCATGAAAGGGCCCCACACAAAACACTTATGCTCCTATTAGGCACACATGCACGAGTTGTGTGACAGCCGCTATGGAGATGCCCTTTCAGCAGTCTATACGAGTCACACTGAATGTCACCCACCTGCTGTGTGCAGATCTTTGCTGCTAGTTGGCTGTAATGAGTCAACTATGTAACCGTTTTGTTGTGTGGTTTTTTTTCCTTTCTTTTTTTTTGCTTTCGAAATGTTCTAAAGTTGTGACTGTGTGGAGTTTTCTAAATCACTTCGAATCAGATATCTAATACTCGTATATGGCAGGCGATGTTTATTTACGTTCACACGTTGTGATTTTTTTTTTCTCTTTCTCGACTGGCTCGTTTTCTCTCTGCCACTCACCCATCTGCTCACTTAATTAAACCACATTATACTCACAGTTTGTAATTTATTTTCACGAAGCGAGAGCATTTAATAAGGTTGATGGAAGGACCAAGACAAATGTTGATAAACCCTGAGAAAACGTTTCTTGGTCAGATGGGACTGAGCACATTTGAGTAAATAATGAACCACTAGTTTCTAGATTATGTTCCCACTGTATAATAACATTGCATAACATGGAATATTGCTTGCAAAATCATGTTTAGGAGTGGCAAAAGCAAATGAACTAAGCCTCAAAGGACAATTAATGTATAATGCTAATGTTAATGATTTCAGTTCATCTCACGTTTCCCTGCTGTTGTGTGATGCAGTGTAAAATTGTTTTGAATCCAAGGTTTGCACGAGGTCAGGAGGCATTATTGGTGTTGCCTATGGGGAATAAGAACTGTAGGACACTGTGCATAAGCAAAATATGTTAATATTATATATATTTATACTTTTTATATTATTTTTCATAGTAAATAGTGACTCAAATGTAACAGGACACCCTTTTATTTCCGAAACAAAAGGGAAAGTGACATATGTGAATACCTCAGAAAGCAATGGGTGAGAGATCATTTAGTCTGTGTCTGGAACATGGCCACCATCTTGAAAGCCACCATATTAGATCAAGGGCAAGTTTTTCTAATGGGAATTTGGTTATGTAGCGTATCAAGTTTCAGAAGATTTCGGAAATGTTTCAGAAATCGATTGCCGCAATCAGATTTGCAATATCTCTTGTGGTTTAAAAGTTATCAGCACAGAAATATGCAACAGCTGTGAATGTTATTTGCAAAGCTATTTGACGTTTAATGTGCTGCCCCTTGGTGCTGAGCACAGAGCTGAAGGCGCAGGATCCAGTCGTTATGGAGAAATGCGCTCCCCAAAAGTCGAGCGGTGTGAGGTCGGTTGATCCGGGCGGCCATTTCTCGGGTCCATGACGGCCAATCTAATGACCAGTGAATTGAATATTAAGCCACTGATGAACACCTTTCCTCAAAGTTGTAGAGCATTAGTGACTTTTATGCACTATGTGCCTCAGCAATCAGTAGACCTGCTCAGTTACTACAGGGCTGAGTTGCTTCCACATTTTAGTAATACTACTCACTGCATTTCAGAATGGGCCATTCTTTCACAAGCGATTTTTAAGGGCAGGCTGCATGGATAGTTGCTTTACTTTATACACCTGTGGCATTGGGACCGATGGAAACACCTGAATTCAGTGATTAATAAGTGTTCTGCAGTATTTATCTAGATATAGTCTATATATACAATACTTAAAGAGAAAATAATGAAAAGATACAGGGCATCTTCAAAGAAACACCAATATAAAGTGAAATCAGTTTGGCAGATGGCGATCCAATTTTAGACACAAGCTGTGAAGGAAAGGGGGAAATGGTTAGACCGTGTCACCAACATGGCGGCCATCTGGAACGCTGTCATCTTGAATTGAACTTTAGATTTTTAAATGGGGGAGTAGGCGTGTGACACATCAAATTAGTAGATAATTTCAGCAGATGGTGTGTTTCATGTTAAAATAACTCGTGTTCAATATACTGCCCACCATGTTTGGGTATTAAATGTCTTTTTCTTCCGTTCCTAATGAACTTTCACCGAAATTATCTAAATGCTAGCACAAGCATCAGCAATTCTGGTTTTAAGATGTACATCCTTTAAACAAGTCCCTTAACATGATCCCACAGTTAAATCAGTAGAACATGGTGTCCACTTGATCGGAAAACCGTGAAGGAAATACATGTCGCAACCTTTATATGTTTATATGTTACCTTAATGTTAATGTTTCATCAATTAAAAAAGGTCTCACAAATCAGATACATCAATACAAATACAACACCGCATGACTTTAGGTGAGACAACCATATCAGATGGATCAGTCCAGTGAGAGTTTGTGTCTGACCAGTATTGGTGATTCTGTTTGTTTGACCTAACCATTCACACTGAAATTTGCTTTATCAATGAACAGCACCCGACAGTGAAAACGAGGATTATCTGAAGCTGCTGTGTCAAACCTTTCTGCGAATTCTACCCAATAGACTGGTCGTCCTCTGTCAGGTGTGGCAACGTCTGAATTTTCTATGGGTGCCATTTATGGGTAGACAAAAATTTGCTGAATTGTGGCAAGGCTAACCTCACATGCCAGATACAGATGACTACTGCTACAATTTGGGTTGATGCTGAATGAGGCCAGAACAGTGCTTGCTGTTGCTATATATGTAGTGTTCTTTGGTCATCTAGCTTTCAGTTTACTTGCAGCAGATTCTGATTCAACTGTTTCTTGGAATTTGCCAAAAAAGTATTATACTCTAGGTAATGGGAAGCCATTTGTGGATGGCAGGTTGAAATTTTCTGTGATGACACGTGAACTTCATTCACCATAAATGAGGACGATCTCAATACTTCTCATCAGTAGTAAGACTTGCTCAGATTAGAGCTAAATGAATGCTAGTATATTCACTAGAAAATTCACTGGAAATTAGAATTCATCTGAAAGTGTTTGCATCTGAAATCACTTGTTGGATGTAATTACAGACCAAAGTTTAAGTGTCGTATAATATCTTCTCATTGGCGGTCCTGTCGTGGTCATTGGCTGATGGGCTGTACCTGATTAAAAGCCAAAAACACGTGGGTTTCCCTATGCCAGTATGATTAGCGCTGTCGCTGATTAATTAATGTCCAATATTCCAGTCTCCAGGACAGCCTCACTGGAATAAATTGCTTAAGCCCAGTGGATAGACCTTGTGGCTGTAGTACTAGCATAAAGACAATTAACCAGTTCTGCTTTAGATGGAGTGATTCAAACTCCGGTATCGTGGAGAGGATCCATCTCCTCATCCCACAAATTGACCACTGGTGTCCCACAAAGCTCGGTTCTTGGTCCTCTCTTGTTCTCCCTCTATACTCGCTCTCTTGGTGAGGTTATATAATCACATGGCTTTTCATATCACTGCTATGTCGATGACACCAAACTAATTCTCACCTTCCCTCCCTCGGACCCCCAGGTATCTGCCAAATTCTCAGCATGTATAGCTGACATATCATCATGGATGGTGGATCATCACCTTAAACTAAATTCTAGCAAGACAGAAGTATCACTCTTCTCATGTGACTCTTGTCCCCACCAGGACCTTGTCCTCTCAGTTGACAGTCTTTACCACATCAGAAGGATCCGTCCATTTCTTTCCACGGAGCCAACACATATTCTGGTTCAAGACTAGACTGTTACAATAACGTGTCTTGGGAATCTCGCAAGACCATTTATGGTTTTGCTTAAATCCCCAGGAAGGTTTTAATCGGAGCCCATAATGCAGTATCCACAGACAGCCAATAAATGAAAGTAACGAAAGGACATTTATTCACATAAAGGGGAACAGGCAAACAACAGTCCAATCCGAGAGTCCAGAGGCGGCCAAGAGTCCTGAGGTCCAGGATGGGAGCCGGGGGACCACAAGACAGCTGAAGTGCCGGGGGTCTGTTGAACAGCCTAAGCCGCGATTCCAACCCGTGCCATCAGCTGCGGGGGATCCGTTGAATGGCTGAGGTGCCGAGGGTCCACCAAACGGCGAGGTGCCGAGAGTCCACAGAAGGGCTCTGATACCGCGGGGTCCACGAGAACGGCTTTGGAGCAGGGGGTACATAAAAGCGGATGCAGAGCCGGGGGTCCACAAAATGGCAAAGATAATAAAATAAACAAAAGCAAAAGAGCCCCGGAACCAAAAGAAAACCATATCTCAGTAAGGCTTGTTGACTCGTCCTGACCAGACGGCATCGTGGCGCTCGAACCCAGGTTAATAAACTGCCGTTGTGTCACATAAGTGCTGTGCATTCAAGACTGTTGTCTAATATCAGGTGAATATTTGCAGTTTGAGTTGCCTTTTTCTTCAATATCCCGTTGTGAAATGTGGAAGCACTTTTTTTTTAAAAAAATATTTTGTACATAAATGCAATCTTGGTAGCTGCAGGTTACTCAGTGTGGTAACAGCTGGAAAGTTATACCAAGGTGAAATTTAACCAGGAAGGCAATATATGGTTCATTATTTTATCAGTCACATAGCCCGCAGTGATGCGAGAGTTACTCAGAAAGTGAGTCCATTACCCAATTCTTTTGACAGTACTCAAAAGACAGAACTACATGTATAGTAATAATAATATACTAGATAAATCATAATATATTACATATTTTACCATTGAGCAAAACTCTACATAAACACATTGCAAACCTTATTCCTTGGTTGATATTGTAGATCTATAAATACAATGCGGACATGCTTTCCATGGTAGCAGTTGTCCTTCAAAATGTTCACACCAGACTTTTGTTTTATATTTATACAGCCCAGTATTTTTCTGGTAGCTCATTTTCGGTGCATAAGGAAAGAACGCAGAGGCACAATTAGGCTGATCACAACTGATGTGCTGGAACAGGACACTCAGCATCTTTGAACTCTGGTTCACCTCCTTATCAGATCATGGACCGCTATACCAGTGAGGTCAGCCTGATGGACACAACTATCAGCCTGGGGGAAAGAACCTCATTCTAAGGCTCTTATGTTCTTTCAGGACCAGGATGCTCCAGATATGTGTTACATTAGCTGGTTGGGTTAAACCAGCTACATTGTAACTGTTTCAATGGCAGTCCATTAATTTTTTTAAATTCAGTGAATCACATTGACGCGTAATGTAAAATAAGGACAAATAGCAAGGCGTAAGCTGACATTATTCCGTACAAGTGTACCTCGGCACTACAACTGGCCGAACCATTTTGCTCCTCTGCTAATATCTTAAAGAAAATTCTGGTTTGGTGCTAGATCATTTACATGGCATTTGGCCATTGTACAAAAACCATAGAAATAATGTGAGACCCCTCACTTACTGGTGATGCTTCTGGGTGAACTGAAAGTGAAAGTGTCACTGTGCACATGCTATTTAAATGGTAAAGACCTGTCCTGGTGCTGTGTTCAAAAGCTCATGCTTTTTAAAAAAATAAAAAAATAAATGCAACATATACACAAAAGCGAAATTGCAATCCGTCATTGTAGAAGGGGGCTTTCCTTTTAAACAATAACCCCCTCCTCCTCTCACCACCGTTCACTTGAGCCATCCAGCCTATGTAAAAAAACAGGTATGGTGATGTTCTGTTTTAGATTTATAATACTATAAAATTGTTTATTTCAACAAAGGATGTTTGAACCAAACATATTTTAACATGTAAACCTATAAAATGCTATGAATAATACAAGGTAGTTTGCTATTGGTAGGTCTCAGAACCAGATAGATACATTTATATTATTTAATTTGAAGGCAGAAAGAGCTCAACACTGATTGGCAATCAACCAGCCTTCCAGAACAGAATGTGGTTGAATGTCAAGGTACCATTGTATGCCAAAAACTCATCTTAAGGATTCAAGTATTTAATCATGTCCCCAGGTAGAAAAGTCTACTGCGCATGGTAATAGTGTGCCTACAGCATGCTGGCGCCACAACCTAAAAGCCTATAACTGAAGTTAAAAATGAGTGAACAAACTGCATCAGGAAACAAAGAACAGACACCACCAGCCTCTCAGTCTATGTTGTTAGATTTAATCCTCACTCGCATAGAGAGGGTTTGGTTTTGAAAAGATAGATGTTGCTCAAAAGACAATTACCATTAAAGACAACTCGGCAGCTAAATTATTTCACTATCTGCAAAACCAACCACTAAACTTAAGGATTCAGCAGTTCATAACCGGCTTATACCAGCCAAGGTACCAGCACAAACGCAAACTCAGCTGACCATAGTGTAAACATTTTGCAAGATGATAAAAAAAACTAACAGGCAGCAAGACATGACAAATGCTGCCACCAGTTACACTACATAAAAACATGGTGCCAGTTCAGGAGATTGAGAAAGATGGGTTCAAATAACTTGAATACTTTAGGGACAAGGTGTACGCTTCCAATATATTGCACTAATTAGTGTTATTAATTAAAACCCCCCTAAATATTAAGATACAATTTATTTTCAATATTGCACACCCATAGAGCGGAGTGTGAGTGAATACACTTGGGTTGTTTCCAACTCAGAATGCATATCAAACTGGCCTAGTATGCGATTTCAGCATATGGATGCTTGTTGCAATAGCATGGAACATATGTTGTATTCCAGCCAATAATATTTGTGATTTGAAATTTTGGCCAGATCACGTACTCCTACATTTATTGTCTTTTTGATTGAGCTATTTAAAAAGGCTACTTCGAAAACAGTAAATTCAATGTAATTAATTTTATATAAAACCTGTTCTGCTCTTCACAAATGTATCAGCAGTAAAAAGCAGGAGCAAATCCTGTACTTGATATTTAGGCTATGGCATCCCTGTTTTGATAACCCTTTCAGATACAAGCTAAACAGCCCTAGCCCAGGTCACCCGGGGCAGGCTACAGCTGTGTACAAGTGGACCACTGTTATTACAGACAATCGGACGGGGGTAATTATGAACAAACTCTTCAGTATAGTGCCACACTTTACAACTCAATGCAGAGAGCTTTGTTTTTTTCCCCCTCAGATTTCATTTGTTATTCTCATCACTCAAAGCCACTAAATAAAAGAGAGCCTGTGAACGAATAAGGTCAATGACTGTCATTCCTCATTCGGCTTGAAATGAATAAAACTCAGCGCTTGTTGCCATGTTTTATTCTTTAAAGGGAATTTGCATCACTTTAACTGCGTCCTGTAATTACATCTCAGGCCTGGATTTTATAGTGTTTGAATGGTAAGCAGAAATGCAGTTGAACTTTGGCAGTTTATCAGTTCAAGCATTGCTGCAGCTCTGATTGAGCCTGTGCCAAGGACACAGTTGGCCGTTTTCGCACTGGAAGTGAAGCATGGAGCCTCTGATCAACATGGCAACTTTATCAGCCACATGGAGTCATGTCAGTGAGTGATCTAGCCGGAAGCTTACATGGCAAATCCCAGGTAACAGTAAAGACTTGCAGTCAGTTTCAGCCATTACAGTATATTGGATAGCTTGTGACTCAAGCTCAGTGCTCAGTGCAACACTGAGGCCCAATTATACAAAGCCTAATTTTCAGTGTGAAAAAGTCCATGATTAAGTTTTAAGAGCTGGATTTAGTTCGACATGGATTGGAAGATGCCAAAAGAGGAAATACCTCTTAGAATAACATTTATATGATTTGGATACGATATATGATGTCACACAGGGACACCCCTGGTCTACCAAAGACCCAGCCTCAACAGAACTGTGTTGACAAAATGCTCATCAATTTAAAGTGCTCTGCTGAGGTAGGAAATGTCTTTGCCATTTGGTCCTGCCTTCAAGGTCCCATTCCGGCTCCAACTGTCTTTTTACAGGGCTGAGTGAGGTCTGCGCCCAGCCAAAGAGTGATACTGGTTTGCCTGAAAATAGAGACAGGGGTGTGTAGTAAAAGTGCCACCTGTCTCTGGATGGTGGACAATAAAACTCTGGAAGCATCTCGTGTTTGTCAGTAGATCAAATGATCCTCTCTACTGGTGGTCTGTCTAGGTCATTAACAGGCTGTTCACTGTGTGTATACCCCCTCAGAACCACTGCTCCCAACACACCCTAACAGCTAGATCAGAATGGCAATTTGTCAAAACGACCACCCTGCTTTTTTCAGTCCAACGATGAGCCCCTTCTCATAGTCTGTCACAGACATGGTTGACAGTCAATTATCTCGCACCAAGAGGTACACTAGCAAAAAGTAGCCTTTGAGAACCTTTTTATAGTGTGAGGGAATGGGTAGCGTTTTTTAAGACCTCTCGTGGTAAGACCCAGTGTATAATCAGACCACATCTGAGACAGAGACAGAATTTTACAGCAATCCAACATTTCTAACTCATTTTTTTTCTTTCTTGGAACAACTGGTTACCAACATTTTTCACTGATAGAAATGTATTTAGCCTAAAAACAGATGATTGAAACATTTGGTTTGTATGATCATTAGATCACCTTGACAAACCCGTCTATCAGACGCCTTGTAGATGTCACTGGTCACACCTGTGCATTGGTATTTTGGCCATTATTTAACGCCACCTCGCTGGCTAGGCAGGTAGGCCTTTACGCCCTTGAATCGATGCCAACTACCCAGAGTAAACCCACGCAAACACTGGGAGTACATACAGACTCCACACCTGGGATTAAACCCAGGACCTTCTTGCTATGAGGCAGCGGTGCTACCCACCGAGCCACTGTAATGCCCTATCATTATATACTGCTCAATATACTTCAAAAAAACATATCCCATAAAGAAATATCCCCTACTTTTTGTAGCAGTGTAGTAAACATTCAGCAGACTGTTTTATAATGTGCTTGTAAACTATATGCAAAACCTAATAACCACATTTTATTTCTGAGTTGGCCATAATGGTAAAAAATCAACCAGTTCATGTGAACGGACTAAAACCTTTCGATCGGTGTGACAGTGTGTAACAAGTCTAGCTGTCAGAGATTGTAGGAATATGGCAGCCCAACTGACCCTGAGCAGAAGTAGAGTTCAATACTCTGTCACTTGCAACGCTCATCCAAAGTACCAATTTTTTTCAGTCTTTCTCTACTGCCACGTTGTGTATCAGAAGCCTCCATACACAATGTGATTAGCGTGTTGTAGCTGGTGTTAGATTAAATCTTGATTCGATGAAATCGGTGCTACATTGTGACACCAGTGTGTATGAGTAAATTGTTTTCTCTTCTTTTCCTTCTTAGAAACATCAGCTTGCTTCTTGCTCACCCAGTTTAGCCCTAGCCATTTTTGCACACATTAACTGTATGCCATATATCTCCAATACACTGTATGTAAAACTAAGAAACAAATGCTTTCCATTCGCCACGCCTGTATCTAGCCTGTATCATTAATAGAGCAAGCCTAGAACAAGAGTGGCGAAGAAAAACGTCCATGGACAGCCTTGATGATTTAAGTAGGAATTAAAACGTTACCTAAATGTTAATAGTTGAAATGAACAAAAGCTAAAGAGAATCATTTTAAATTATTGGATTGCATTCTGATAAACCCAAGACAGGGACAGTAATGTATATTGTATTTTATTGCCCTTTTTTTTATCTGTTCCAATGACCATATAGATGCACAGGAAGTTCTACAATTACATTGACATTCACTGTATTTAGCAGACGCCCTTGTCCAGAGTGACTTAGAAATAAAACCACAAAACCTTATCCAACCAGAAGCTGCTAGGATCTGATGTAGGTAAATTTTCTTTTTTTTTTAAAATGAATATGCAATTGCATTTTTAGTCTTCACTTAAGGGCTTAGAGAAGAGGTGAGTCTTTGGTCCCTGCTTGAAGACAGCAAGAGAAGCCATTTGGACAACCAGTGGAAGTTCATTCAATTACAGACTGTAGTCCATCTCTCTACATACTGTGTTTGTCCTCTTTACTCTGTTCTGTAATGATCAGGACCCCCATAGGAACAGCACAGATGAAGTACGATTTGTCTAATGGATCATTCTCCACACTGCAGTGATACTGATATGGTGGTGGTTAGTGTGCGTTTTGCTGACAGGATTAAATAAGACTCAGTAATGTTACTGGAGTTTTCAAACAGCGTGTTCACTCACTTTATTAGACACATCTACCTTATTGCTCCACCTTTTAGATGTCAAGTCAGAGACAGTAGCTCATCCATTGTTGCACACTTTGTGTTGGTCATTTTTCTGCGCATATTCCTGTATCTGCCCAATACTGGATCTGGATTAATTGCATTCTTAGGCAGGGTATGGGAGTGAATAACAGGGCACAGCAACAGATGAGCTACAGTTGAAAAATAAGCACCGCTGATGATTATACGAGTTGTTTTCATCCAAATAATTGGCTAGTGACCTCCTGCTTAGGGAGGTCAGCGCCTGTTCTATAGCTGAGGGGTTTTCAGTCTTTCAGTACATGCACCCTGCTTGGTTTGTTACATTTGAAGTTGAGCCCCAACCTACTCCCACACGTACTATCCCAAACCTCATTGAGAGCATAGCTGCGGACAGTACCACTGACCAATAAGGGTACGCATATCTTACATAAAAACATCCTCTGCTGTCCAAGTCAATACTCGCTTTTGATGGAAGCTACAGACAACCAGATAGCAAATGGCCAAAGTACATCAGTTGTGAGTCTCACAGTTTCCAACAGTCCTGCCTCAAATGGACAAACGATACTCAGATTGTCTTTAATGAGATGTGGATCGAAGGTCCAAACCATAATGCTTTGTACAATTCCTTACTTTTCCTTCATGTTGATGCACTTGTGTTTGTTGTGTTTGTGCTTGTAGACTGGCACTTGATGTGGATGGTGACTGTATTTGTGTGTCGATTCTTCTACTGAAACACACTTCTTTTTTTTTCTGTCACTGATTTCAGTTGTTTCCATTGTTCATTTTTAAACTTAGCAAGCCAGGTTTCTGTAACCATTACAGTACAGATCAATTATGGATACCAACTGCATCCCAGTTCAGTTAACATCTAGGCCACCCAAGGAGGATGAGTCCTTTTGTGAGTCTTTGTCATCCCAAGGTTTTCTTCCTTCTTTCGAGTTTTTCCTTTCCACTGTCACCCTAGGCTTGCTCAATTTGGGATTGGCCTTTTAAGATAATACAATATTGTAAAGCTGCTATGAGACAATGCACCATTGTAAAAAAAAAAGTGTAATATAAATCAATTTGCTTTGATTTGAATTTGATGCCAAACCGCATACTGTAGTCTTAAATATGGGGCCAGACTGCTAATATTCCCACAATATTAGGAAAAGTAGTTTGTAGTTTGGCAAACAGCTTGGTCAGAATGATGTGCCCCTTAAATGAATTAATAATGAATTATTTCTTTTGTGTGGTTAAGCTGTGGTGTTTGAATGTAAATATCTGAAATTCTAATGCCCCCCAGGTTGAAACTCCTTCTACAAATGAAGCGAATCAGCTGCACTTTCTACAGTTGCATGAAAGTCCTGCCTGCCCTTGATTGCTTAAGTCTTCTCATGAGTAAACAGGTCTTGTCATGTTCTCCAGAACGATTTGTGGTTAAAAATTTACCTTGTTCTGTCTGTACAAGTCACTGTACCTCATGCAAAATAACAAATACGCTTAAGCGATGCAAGCAGGCCCGATTTACCATATAGTAAATGTATGAGAGAATGTGTTTGTAAAAATTTTGAAGGCTTAAAATATTTTTAGATGGATCAGTGACTTTAATAGCTTTAAGCACCATTTTTGTCCCATACTTTTAAATGGCTGCGATTGGAACCACCTAGAGCAGTCAAATGTATATGAAACCATTCGCCATGTCACTGACTTGGAAAAACTAAGGCTGGTTTTGATGTGTATGCATTCGTTTCATTGTCAGACTGAAAGGAACTTCAGTGTCAAAATAACTAAATGCGTAAGTGCGTACAATCCTTACAGCTCTGAAAGGTGGATGATGGTGGAAGGCCTCTGCAGTAAGTCTGGAATACTTAATCATTAATAAAAGCAGAAGGGCATTTATATGCAAATAGGAAGCCAAGGAAACCACTCATTGAGGCATATCACAGAATGTGTTTGATTTACAGAACAACCTATGCATGTCTTAGGTCTGTTTGGCACATCCTGTTTACTAAGATTAAAATTCAATTTAATCAATTTATTAAAACCATCAGCATCACGCATACCAAGCTCAGAAAACGCCGTATTTCTTTTTTTAAAAATTCGTTTTATTCCATGCAGAGACACCTCATGCACTGTGGTCTACACAGCGACATAACGTTGAGCAGGTAGGCGAAGAAGCAATGTCAGCAGTTTAAAAATATATTGCTCATAATAATTAGGGAACATTTTAAAATGAATATTTAAAAAAAGAAGCATTAAAAAAAAGCACGAAGCAGAAAACAACAAGCCAAAGAAAGTTGTCCTGTAATGCAAATGAGATGCAAAAACAACTTTTATTGAATTGATAAAAATGCACTATTTAAAAGGCTGAAAGCATCTGAGTGTTGCCTGGTCTAGTGCACTTCCTGCAATTCCCCAGCCCTTGGCTCTTGAATCCTGTTTGTGTTTCGCTCAGTGTAGCTTTACAATGTTACCCCAATTAACAGAGATGCACTTGAAGACCATACGAAAACAAGATACAGCTTTCATTTAGTCAGTTTATTTCTAGCCCAGGTTTGTGTCTATTACTAAGCAGTATCACTTACACCCATCCTCTCGCCCTACCCTGCCCAGAGACTGGAATAGAATGGAATTTGAAACGTTTTAGCCAAAAATGTTTCCAATCTAAAGGTGTTTTTTGCAGAAACGTTTCAGATTTCGTTCTGTTCTCCAACTTCAGAGATAATAAAGGAGGGATTCCTGCAGGTGAGTGATCATTAGGGCTTAGCACAACACATTGTGTTTTATTGTCATTATATTTTGCTTTTGTTTGTAGAGCTCTGCCTATTTTGATATAATCCGGCCTACAACCCACCTTCCTGAAAGGGTTAAGAAAGAAACACTTAAGGCATTTTTTCCCCTGCAACACTTCACTTAAACGCTTTTAGGACCATAGGTTGTGTTCAGTTGCATTTGGGCTCCATTTAAAAGAATGGGACAAATAATGTCCCTTGGTCATCAAATGGTCCTTAATCAAGGACCCAACAGTGGCAGCCTGGCAGAGGTAGCATTTGAACCTTGAAACTTTTGGTCCAAAGTCCAGTAACTTATCCATTAGACTATCACACGGTAGATGATCTTGCTCTTGAAACCAACAGTGGTTGCTTGAAGCCCACACTGGTGTGAGTGGATGGAAGATGCAGTTGACCAAATGTATGTCTAACAGTTTGACACTGTAGGAAGTGAATTGAAACCATTTGTTCATTCAGGTTTATATGCTGATTATTGATGGGTAGTGAACATACACTGTATACAGTGTACATTGCAGGTTAAATGTTTGTGTGTTGTGTGCCTAGTTTAGGGAGTGTGGTGTCCCATAAAAGACTCCTATGAGGTGATTCCCACCTCACCAACCCTCGGGCTCCCACATAACGTCATCAGCAGCACCACGAGTAAGGGATGTCACTGGTGTTTCTCCTTAGCCTGATCGTCTTCTCCACCTGCACCCAGGTCTGACTTCTTAATTATCTGACTGTCTTTTCTTTCTCTTCTTAATCACTCTCTTTCAGGTTCTGATAACTTTTGCATGTATAGAAATATGCGCATGCATAATAACACACAGCAAACCTGTTTCTATACAAGTGTGCCAAATAATGACATCACAGTTAACATACTAATTGACAAAAGTGCTCAAGGCCAGGAACAGGCTAGGAACGACCCAGATGGACCACCAGTAGAGAGGATTGTTTGAGCCACCAACAAGTACGAGCAGCTCCCATGTTTTCCTTGTTCACCATCTTCACTAAACACTCCTGTGTCTGCCCGGGCCATTTTCAAGTGCTTAGCAGGTGGAAATGTGGTGTTACGGCACCATGTCTTGTCATTTACAGCCAGTTACCATCATCTTCAATTGCAGCCGTGTCGTGAATGAGAAACCTGAACTGAAACAGACGAAATGAAGTAAAGAAACCAAAGAAAGGTTTGCATGGGATCTGATGACGGACATGTTTAAATGTCGAAGCCTTGTGGATGCCAGAGGCTACCTTTGGGGAGTGTACTTCTTGGTGCGAGTTCGTTCCTAGACATGCCTCTATGGTGCACTTTACCTCTAATTAAATATCAATTAGTCCCTTTTTACATCATGCATGCTATCTTAAAATCCCCAATGATTGTCACTATAAATCCCCCGAAAACTTTCCACTACACACGTACTTTAGATTTGCAAACAGAAATCTCTTCATTTTATCTGGGATCATAATAAATAGATCATAATCAATTTTCTGTCTTTTATTTCCTCTCTCACTTTGCCTCCGTCTCTTTCTCTGTATCTCTCACACTCGTATTTTGTTCTTGATCTATATATTATAGACGCATCCTAGCTTGTAGCACTCATTTTCAGAGGCATAGTTTATTGAACAGATTAAATAAGTTATAAGAAATGAATAATAGGGAGAATAAATAAAACATTAATTTAGTATTAGGGCTAAGAAGGCATGTGATCTCTTGCAAACGTTCAGGACGATCAATGTTTGGAAATGGTCAGCTTTGTTGAAATCTGAGTCAGATGAGCAGTCTAAACAAAGCAATGCTGGTGTACTTAGTTAAACTGATGAGCATTAGATCAATTTTATTGTTATGCTTAACATTTTAGCACAAGTATTCTAATGCGATTGTTAATATGAAGACGATACTGCAGTTTACCAAAGGTCGCCGGAGAAGTTTAAGACAAATGAGTGTTACAAGTGAAATGGAGCTTTTCCATTGGGGGATTGGGGGCTTTCATAAGGTGTACAACAGTATGATGTTGTCATTTTTGCATTTTCCATTTAAACATTTTACCCATGGTCTTGGTAAAAAGACCATTTTTGCATGAATGCTACCATCACCAGTGTAAATTGCCTTTTCCAAGGGAACTGACATGACCCCACACCATAGCACTCTCATTTTTGGAGGTTCTCTACCTATCGATGTTCCTTAAAGACTCAGCTTTTCATTGTACCAAATTAAGATTACAATCACCTGTTGGCATCACCTGTTTGAAATCATATTTGGCTCTTTTATTTTTTTACTTTCGCACAGTATTACAATTGTACAAGATTATTCCATTGTAGCATAGCATATTTGTTACAGCAATAGAAGGATTGGGACAGAGGACATTTGCTTTCATTCATCCAAACGAATTTATACAGAAACGGTACGCTCACACGTTGTCACGTGAACTAGCCAAGTCACTGCAAAAGAAGGTGCTGGTTTCAGTCACTTTTTGGGATTTGGGGAAGGGACATAGCCATACTGTTGTGAGTCTCCATTTGGAGGACCAGGATTAAGCCTGTTTTGAATGAAGCATTAACCAAGATAACTGGTTCTGCAGTTCATGGTATGACGTATCAAGTCCATGTCAATGCAGCATTACTCTATCTTATGGATTCCAGATGTATTCAATTGAATTCAAATGTATTTATACAGCGCTTTTTACAATGAACGTTGTCTCAAAGCAGCTTTAGAGAATCCAAGTAACAAGCCAAAGATTTCTCCTTACAGGCTTTGCGTGGCCTCGAAGTAAATACTGCTTACCTTTTTTCATTTGTTCTTTTTTTTAATGTTTCTTCCCCAGGTCTCCTCTGCTTTGTCCATGAAACTTTTAATGAAAGACTGGATCAGCTACAAGGATGAGTGTCTGGAGAATCACAGCAGGGAAGCACCAGCTACAGGTGAGCTCCATTTTTGGCAATCTGAATACCTGCAGCTCAATTCAGAAACTCCCATTGTTCTTGGTATGAATTATACATTTCTCAAAGAGGGCTTATTGCCATTATGAAGGCACCTACTGAGTAGGTCCAAGACAGAATGTCAGATTCTATTTTAAGTCCATAAATGTAGTACCAAATCAACTACTCAACTACCTTAATCAACGACCTTATGGTTTGAAGCTAATTAGAACCACCAGTGTCCATGGTCAGTTGGTTTAAGACTACACAGTAAAATTGGCTTTCACCGCAATTTTATTCAAGTTTGGCAATGAAATGTTTAGGAAAGTGATGAAATACTAACACTCACTGGACAAATGGTTTTTAAAGGATCATTTCCAGTTATGATGCACAAGCTTCACTGGCACATTACGTCTCATGTTTATTGGAAAGAGTGCTTTTGTGGACACGGGGCAGAACTACTAAACCAAACACCTCTCAGGATGGCAGTGCAATTTATTTCCTGATGTATTTATAACATGACTGTGTATTTAAGAATAGAGCCAGGAACTGAGTGACCTGCTGTGAGAAACGAATGTATTTAACTGTGGTGATGCTTAATTAGAGATAAGAGATTTTTATAGTTCGTCGTCATCTTCACAGGTTTTACTGCAGCAGAACACGACCTATAAAATGGATTCTTCTAGTCTGCGAGTCTCTGCGTGTAGTACGATGACACTGTATTGGCTCGTTTCACTAAACCAAATTAATGTATAAAGACAGTAAAACAAGAGTTAACAATCTTCATTTTCATCTAAGTGCATTAACAAATGCCATTTTATGTTTGATGAACACCCCTTTTAAACCACATACACTCACTGGCCACTTCATTGACTATGCCTGTTCAATTACAAGTTAAATCAGGTATCTAATCAACCAATCAAATGGCATTTAGGCATATCAACATGGTCAGGTCGACATGCAGAAGTCAGGAGGAAAGGTGATTTGAGGAAAAGTGACTTAGACGTAGCATGGCTGTCTGTGTTAGATTTCAGAAGTTGCTGATCTTTTGGATTTTTTATGCCGTATTTAGGGTTTACAGAGAATGGTCTGAAAAAGAGAAATTATCCAGTGAGGGCAGTTCTTTGGGTGAAAATGCCTTGTTGATGCCAGAGATCAGAGGAGAATGGCCAGACTGTTTCAAACTGATAGAAAGGTAAAAGTAAGTCAAATATCCACTCATTGCAACCAAGGTATGGAGAAGAGCATCTCTGAATGCACAGTGTGTCCAACATTGAAACAGATGGGCTACAGCAGCAGAAGACCACACTGGATGTCACTCCTGTCAACTGAGGCTTTAGTTTGCTGAGGTTCACCAAAACTGGACAATAGAAGACTGGAAAAAATGTGATTCCTTGAGTCCTTTTTCTGCACACTAGAGATGGTAGGATCAGAATTTCTTGTAAACAACATGAAATGTTAGATTTCTGAATTCATTTTGCGTCGTATCATATCATTATGGACCAAAATCTCTGAGGAATGTTTTCAGCCCCTTGTTGAGTCTATGTCGACAAATGACGACAGTTCTGAAGGCAATATGGGGTCAAACTGGGACTAACATGGTGTACCTTAAGAAGTGGCCGATGAGCGTATTTAGGAGTACTGAAAAAAATTAATGACACCAAAGGTAGTGTAATAACTTATACTTAGTGCAGCCAAACACAGTAGTTCACCAATTATACTGTATTCACTATTATTAGTGTAACTATCTTTTATACGTGTGTATCTGTGTACTGTCTTTATGATAAAGAAATGTGATGGTTGAACGTGATCAATCTTTGTAACAGACACCAGAAAACGTGATTCCACTCAAACTAGAGAAGAGCATTTCTTAGAATAGATTAATAGTGACTGCCTAAAAAAAGCACAGGCACTGTGGAAAGTGATCATAGGTTGGAAAGACAGCATTGTTTCCTGTCTGGTTTTGGAGAATAATAGGTAATAGCCCTAAAAGCAAACACGTTTGCCACAGTTCAGTTGCCAATTAGACACAATGTAAATGGAAATACTGTATGTGTTATGCTTACAGTAAGGAAGGTACATTAAAGTCTGCCAAGTTTTAAAGTGATGTGGTAAACACAAAGGGATCCTAGCACAAAGGCTGACACTAAATGATGCTAAAGAAAGAAAATGCTAATACAGATACAAAACGCTAATACAAACGGGGCTAATGCTACTCCCAGTGCTACCACAAGCAGTGCTAATACACCCAGCGAGTATAGAGGCTAATAATAATATGCTAACAATCAACGGGAAGTGCTGTAGAAACAGACAGCGCTAATACAAACCCAAATCAAAAAAAGTTATGGACAATATGGAAAATGTACTTTGTTGCATGTACTCTGACTTTTATTTAATCGCAGACCAGCTGATCGGCGTAATTTAATTAGTTAATAAACATCCATTCCTGCATTTCAGGCCTGCAACACATTCCAAATCAAAGTTGGGACGGGGGCAGTTTAGAGCTAGCGATGAATTACAAAAACTCAGAGGCACCTAGGATGGACCTGTGTTGTGATCTGAATAATCAGCATGCAGGCTTTTTTATTTTATTTTATTTTTTTAGAAAAAGTGAATGACGTGTTCCAGACCGTCCAGACTATTATCAGCTACAAATCCAAAAGCTAAGGTCTGGCTCAGTTCTGTGATGGCAGCATTAACACAGAAAAGCGCATTGAGATTTTCAAACAACATTAATTCCTTTATGATGACATCCTTTCCAGAGAGATTTGCATAAAATTACGACTGAAATATGGAAATCCCTTCCAGTCATTCTTAAAAGACCCTTGTTTTTAAACTAATGTTCTCACACATTTCCTGATTACCACCTATAGATCCTCTGACCATTTTTGCTCTACAAGTACTCAGCCTTTTGTACCATGCTGCGTTTGTAACACATGATGATTAGAATCTGTTGACATCACCTGTCTCAGTGTTTAAGGCCTGAAATGCAGGAACTTGACGATCAGACAGAACATAAAATATCTGGTTCATACTGTTTGCAATAAAATAAAACTTAATGTACATGTAAGAAGCACTGTGGTTTTTTAAAAAATATTTACACTATCAACACTTTGCACATTTTACAATACAGTGATGTAATCACTATCTTAGAGGCTTAATATAATAATGACTCCTAGTCCCTGAAAACATGGACTCAGTCAGCTAGCTTTTCTGTTATGGAGATGCAGTAAATCTTGAAAGGTGGACTGTAGTATGATGCGATGTGATGTAATTAAGATATTTGGCAGTGATGGGAACCCACTTTGTGTGTATCATTGGATATTGGATTGTGCCATTCTGCAGGTCTTGTTTGCAACAGAACATTTGATAAGTATGCCTGCTGGCCAGATGGGATGCCCAACACCACGGTCAGTGTGCCCTGCCCCAAGTACCTGCCCTGGTACCCAACAGGTAAGAGTCCAAACAAAAGAACAGGGTTGAGAATTGTGTGAAAACCGTAGTGAGTGCATGTGCCGTTTGCAGTACACACTCAAGAGACACTGTGTATGTGTACACTGTGTGTCTGTCCAATCTAGTCCAGCTTGGCTTGGTCTATCTGGACTGTGACGCAGATGGTCAATGGGCCCAGCAGAAGAACACAAGCGAGTGCGATCCAAATGACCTGGCCCAGACTGACACGGTACGTCGAAATCAAATTTGTCTCCATCATCATGCTGATTGTGTGTTGAAAAGTAATATATGTGCGTCTCTTCTCATGTGATAACAGCAATATTACGTGAGGATCCTCAGTAAATTCAGGGCCATATACACGGTTGGTTATTCCCTCTCACTGGGAGCTCTGGTGTTGGCATTGGGCATCCTGGTAGCTTTCAGGTAGGTCACTCCTGGACTATTAATGATGCATCTGTTGAAACTCAGTCTTTAGGTGTACTGTCATATGGAAATTGTTTCTACGAACAGAAATAAATACAGTGTACTCCTAGCTGTACACAAAGAATCTATATCAATTCCAGCAAAGTCTTACAGCAAAATGACAAGTTATTGTTGATTTTTTTTTGTTTGACATCCAAATAACATCATTTGCAGTTTGCAACAAACTTAAACATACCATTTCTGATTTTTTTTTAATGTTAACAAGTCAGCTTTGCTGTTGGATCTTACAAAAGCATTGTCCAGACCTGCACACAATTCATAGTACATGATTTAAAATAAATGCAGAGTTTGGCAGGAATGATCATACAAAAGGGTGACATTTTCAACAGGGTGTACAACCTGGAGAAAAGGTGAAGTAGACTATGCATGGGCTAAAAGAAACCAAAAATGGTGCATCATCCTGCCATGTGTTCTCATCTGTCTTAAATGTGAACAAAATGATGTTACAACTTCATAGCACCTCATGTGTAGCTATAAAAGATCATTATAACTAGAAGCCTATAATGTATTGTCAAATGCACTCAGCTACTGTCAGTTGTGAAGATATAAGCCAGTCTGGAAAGTGCCGAACTTTAGGTCAACAACAATCAAAGCGAGCTTCACTCATGCCTTTAAATTTTGTTTGTCTTTATGCTCGCTAACACCTATTGGGATAAGCCTATATAAATGTTTATGTAAGGTTCAGCTGCTGTGAAGAGCTTACGGAGATGACAGCTAGGATCTTTAAGATTAGTGTTACCTTCCGATTGTTGTCTGGTCTCGTCTGACTAGTTGGAAAAGGAGAATGACTGTCCTGTCATATTTCCAGGAGGCTGCACTGCACGAGGAACAACATTCACATGAACCTCTTTGCCTCCTTTATTCTTCGAGCCTTGGCCATCCTCATCAAAGACGCCTTGTTAGAGAGACCCAACCTGAACATCAACCCTGGCATCACTACCGACCTTGAGATGGAGCTGTTTGTCAAAAATGAAGTCAGAACCTTATTACATTCCTGTGCATGCTGACATTGTCCTGTTTCAGTCCTAGTTCTGTTAAGATCTGAGTCATTACTATAAAAATAATAATAAAATGTTAAGCTTACATAGTGCCTTTCACAAATCCAAGGTCGCTTTACAATGATGGGAGGACAAAAGAGACCGACAGACAGACAGACCGACCGACCGAGAGAGAGAGTGTATATATTAAAAGGAGTGAAAGTACTCAGGGAAATTATCTGAAAATGAAAAGTGAGGCAGAAGGATGAATAGATAAATTATGCTGTTCACCAGAATTAGGGGATATTTCAAAATGAAAAATCCTCAGTAAAATATCTCCTATTTTTTGTGGGCAGTGTAGTTTCAACGTGTAAGGGCAGCAACACTGTGAGATTCTTTGCCTTTGCCTTATTTATAAAATGTGAAAATATCATTTTAAAAGGCCAAGGTATTATATTGAAATATTCTGTTTAAGATTTCCAAAAGACATCATTACGTAATCAAATTATCCAATCTTGTCCATTTTACTGGTCTGCTTTAATAAATATGCGGTTTAAGTGTAAATTATGCTACAGTAATACAAATTGCAATTCACACAGTGTAATATATACTGTAACACCTGGATTAACACATTACAAAAAGCATAATACCTTTTAATGCAGCAAAGTAAAACATTACACCTTAACTTCTTATAATCCCATTGCATTTATTGATTGATAAACTTGTTACACACGTTTTTGATCAAAAGTTATGATATTGTCAATGCCTTTTCAAATAACCGTATCTACTTTTCTCAAGTGCTTTTCTCCCAACTTACGTACAACAAAATCAGACCATTTAAGAACCTAAATATTTTATTGTGTTGTTGTTGACTAAACATGTAAAGACTCCTGTGCTGCAGTTCATGTTCTCGCTAAGCTTGTGTTCCCACTAGACCTTTTTCACTAGTGTCTTTTCAGCTTGTTACACATTTACGACTATTACTCTAGCCCCCACCCAGCTTTGATACTTTTGCTTTTAACACAGACTCTTTCTTTTTTTTTTAAAGACTATTTTGAACTTCACCACAATAAAAGCTCTCACATTGAACTATTGACCAGTCCTCTACAAAGGTCCAGCCATACTGGAAGAGAATTGGTATATTTATATAACCCACAACACAGCTGATACCAGTTCAGGCCAGTAGACCACATATCTCTAGGGACCTGTGATCAGTGCCCTTTGTAGGGCACTTGCCCTTACCATTCCCCACCAAATGGAAATTCAGATTGGCCATAAACGTTGAGGTGAATACATGAACGCAATTGTGGCATAGCTATTAATCCATTACTTAAGAAGATCATTAGGTCATAACACTTGGGTCAACTATGGTAAGTTTAGCGCTTAGAGAGCTTTAGAGAAAAAAATAAGCACACCACTTGGTAAAGAGAGAACAAAAGCCCCCCAGTACTCCTTGTCTTTACACGTTGTAATAGCGTGTGCCTATATACCCTCTTTTGACACACATTCCTCAGGATTCACGCAAGTTTGTGACATTTAACCTGTATTGTCCTGTATGAATCATTGCCCTTTATTGTCCTATTATTACTAGTCGTAATGTATCACCATATGGATCATTGCTTTTAGAAACAGTTTTAGTTTTCACTCAGTATGTCTTTAGACACAATACTGCAATTAGCATTTTATTGGGCTGTGCATTTCTCAGCATCCAAACTTTTGCCTTCAGAGACTTTCTTAATATTGTGACTGTCTAATATGTGCATGCATGGTTAAACATTTCCAGACAGGTGCACTTGCCATGAGGAACTTTTTTGAAATGCATGCCAGCATGAAAAAACCATCTGTTTTCGTTTAGGTGTGCATGCTACATTCGTTAGGAAACAAAGACTAGGACTTGTAAAAGAAACGCAACATTTGAGTCACTTTTGAATTGTTGTATCACAGTGTAATGGGTTGACAAACTGTATGGCCAAAATTAAGTGGACTGCAGTCCAGTCTGCTATGGCCTGCTACCAGTTTTAAAATTAGAAACATAATGTTATGGGCTCTCCATCGACAAACAGTGGCAACAGTAAGAGTTATACCGAAAAAACATTTCATAGGTTTCCATCTCCAGAACTCTGCTCTCCCTAAATGACGTCAGTAAAGAACTGGTTAATGGAGAACTTGTCAGGCTTGCACAGGGCCCTGACCTTAATGCCATCAAACAAGTTGAGCTGGACGGGAATTCCAAAAGTTGAGCGAGGGTGTATTGTCCACCATCAGTGCCTGACCTCACTTGTCCCAAACTTTAGTGTTAACCTTCTCAGATTTGTTGTAGCAGAAGAAGAACCTTCTGAGAACCTTCTCAGAAGCTGTAGTAGCAGGAAAAGGTGAACAAACTACATGAGTGGCAAGACAAATGAATGAAACATTTTTCTTTTAGGGTGCTTGTTAAGTTTTAAAGCCATTTATGTGCAGAGAGCTGGTTTATAGAAAATATACAGAATTCAATGAATGCTGTCTACAGAGTAAAATAATAGGGGGCACTGCACAAAAAGTTTGGGAACCGTAGCTCTATACATAACATGCAGAACAGCATTCTCTTCTCTTATCAATGTTGCCTTATAACTTTTTTTTTTCGAAAATCTGTTTCTACCCTACATCTTGTGATAATTGCTAAATGTAGTCTTTAGTTTCATAATGCCACTGTTTATTGCAACATATTGTCTTGTGTAGCATCCATTACTTGGCCTGTTTTTTTTCTTTTCCAATTTGACCCTTGAGTGTTTTTTTTGGTTTCCTCACCACTAGTCGTGTCTAAGCTCTGTTCCTCTAAAGTATGGAAACTAAGACTCAAGAACTGTGAACCCTTAATTAATTTGAGATGAAGAACCACTTAAACGTTCCACATTGCCAAGTGCTGTGGAAACCAAATATCTCCATCAAAGATCAATGCATGGCCAGAAACAGATGCTGATAAACGTCAGAAAGAAATGTTGGAAATTGAGCATGAGAAATGAGTAGTTGTTTTCTCTGTGGACATGCATTTCCTTTTTTTAAAAATCAATAAAACATATTATGATACCACCCTTAAGGCATGTAGCCGTTATTTTAGCTGCAGAATGACCTGATGCTGGACTTGTATGCTTAACCTCCCTTTTATGTTTTCCAGGTTCTGCAGCCAGACATAGGCTGTAGGATAGCTATAGTAATGATGCAATACAGTATCATCGCAAACAGCTACTGGCTGCTGGTGGAGGGTATCTACCTGCATAACCTGCTGGCAGTAACGGTGCTGACAGAGGGAAACCACTTCAGCGTCTACCTGTGCATTGGCTGGGGTGAAGTCTCTACATAGGATGATTTACCTAAAACTTTATTTAATCTGTCATCTCAAATTTCCTTCCTTTCTTCTATTCTGGAATTACATCGCTTATTTTAGTAACAGCTATGAGAACCTAATAGCTTCTAGTTTAGAATTTCATATATTGAATTAAAATAAATATAGATTTAAATGACTGATACCTTGGTTTGGCAGAAGCCAAAAATGCATTGATAGACAGTTTTACAAACTACACAGATGATCATCAAGACGACACAGAGACTCGAGTGAATGTGAATCAGTTTATGTAGTTATAGGTTAGAGAAAATGTACAAGTAGTCAGAGAACAAACAAATGAGTACTACTTACAATAGGACATGCATATATGTAATTTAAAGCTTGTTATAAATAAGTAGCAGGAAGTCATAAACACAAACATGCTTGCATAACTTGCAAAAAAGTCTCTATACGTATCAGCCAAGTTAGAACAATCCCTATTCCAAACGTGAGCTAACAAGCATGACCGGTACAGATGAATATTTACACACTTTTGCCATTGAGGTGACAAGCTGGGCATTAAAGCAAAATGTTTTGCACTAGAGTGTAAAAAAACTATACCATAATAAAACACTGCCAAATAAGTAAAACTCGTCAGCCAAGATAGAATAGTCTCTCTGGCCAGTAGTCACAAATGACTGATGAGGTAAGCAACAAAAGAATTATGTAAAAAAAAACTCTGTCAGTACATTAATAAGCAACTAACATGGAAATCTGTTAATTTTAGTGAATTATTAGGTAAAATCTGGTCATTTGAGTTAATTACAGTACAATGTACACTGTAACAACATAAGTTAAGCAGCATTGTACCATGTCTTTGTTTCGAGTCTGTTTACAGCCACAACTTTTGATAAAGATAATTTATTATAATTTTAAGACCTTGGTCGTTAAAGCAGAGGTCACTGATTAGATAGATGTTAAACGGTGCATAATTAAGTAGTAAACAGAAGCCTCTGAATATGGAACTGAAGTGCTTTGTGCCTCTTAAAAGGTATTTTTATTTCTCCCACAGGTGCCCCGCTGATCTTTGTTTTGCCTTGGATCATTGTTAAATACATTTATGAGAATGAGAAGTAAGTACATAACTATAAGAATAACTGTACTAGATCTGTACCGATCCGATATTCTGTATCAGTATCAGCTCGATGTGTGGCAAAATCACTGGCTTGTAGATCGGATGGAGGAAAACAGTTTAATCTGATATGTTTCCTATCACGTATATGCTTTACTACAATGTGGACGGCACACCATAAACGGAGATGTGTCACATGAGCAACAGCTGGAACTCGAGTTAAAACTGTTAGCTAGCAGCGTGGTCAGCTGCGTGGAGTTAATTTAAGGTCAAGGATGATAAAAGTAAAACAGCCACGTGCGGCGTACGTAACGTCAGTGTTTCAAGAGGTGATAGTCTCATATCGGTATAAAAAAATAGTATTGAGCCAGCCCTAAACAGTACACTTAAGTGGTGATTTGTGCAAAAGCCTTCATTTGAATTATGATCATAATTCTGAAAGCGTTGGCCTGTTTGTCTTTGAAATGAGGAACTGTGTTCAGTTTAGTGACATGAGCCATAATCAGTGGTGTCGATACAAGCTGCAGTTTCTCATCACAGTCACAGAGGTTTTACATCACTTTCTGAAATTTCACATCAAATGCATGGGTTTTGTATCGCAATCAGTCGTGTCAAATCATAAGTTACGTAACAGAGGTTTTATACGACAGTGTTATTGCGTCAAAGTAAGTCGTTTTACCTCACAGTTTCATATCAGCGCTAGAGCTGTTTTCTGGGATATTCTCGATAACAATAAGTAGACAATATTTTAGCAGTTTATATCTTCGGTCTAAAGTACTCAAACGTCTTTGGAACTCATCTCTCACAGCTACCGACCTGTCCTTTGCGATGCAAGTTGTAACAGCATTTGTTATGGCGTGTCATCCGTTGCTACTCATTCTGCTAAGTTTCTGCTGAGTGTGTTTTTGTGCTGGTAACTTTTTGTGCTGACTGATTTCAGACAGACGACTCGAAGTTTGTCACAATTTCCATATTCTGTATTGTGGTTAGTTCACAGATGGTGCGGTTAGTTAGTTGCTGAGCTGTCTTTAATCAAATAATGTTAAACAATCAGTTCATGGTATGTTATATGTTAAGTTAGAATGCCGTAGTGTCATAACAGATCACTATGATAGTCTGTGAGCGTGTTTAAAGCGTGCCTTAGCCGGTGTGTTTTTGTTCAAGATGCAGACAAAAGGCAGAGGGTGATTACTGTGCCTCTCAAGCAGCTATTGTGTAACAAATGATGCCTCTACAGAGACATACATGGTGCAGGATCGTGCTGCCCAGGATAGCGATGATACACAGATTAAACAGTTTGAATGCGAAATGCCAGCTGGGATGAATGTATTTGGATCCAGTGTCTCGCTGAAGTACCTCAAACATCCTGTTGTGTTCTATCAAGCCGTGCAATATCCATAACTTTTGCAATTCCTTCTTTACAACATTTGCAGGCTTAAGTAAAATTCACTATTGATGAAATTTCTTTTTTTTCCAAAAAGAAAGTGTTGTAAAACACTTCTGTATCAGAAAGTCTAGCGTGTATACCTTAAGAATCCGCCAAATTGTTGATAGTATTCAAATCTGTTTGTTGTGGAAATGCACTGGCCACAAAAATTAGGGGATATTTAAATATAGGATATTTCGTTTTGCAATATCCCAAAATGTTTGTGAGCAGTATACAAACCGGATTCCAAAAAAGTTGTTGAATCCACAAATTGTGAATAAAAACTGAATGCTATAATGTGAATGTGCCAACATGTGCCATATTTTGTTCAGAATAGAACACAAATCACAGATCAAAAGTTTAAACTCAGAGAATGTATCATTTTTAAGGGAAAAATATGTTGTTTCCAAATTTGATGGCATCAACAAATCCCCAAAAAGTTGGGACAAGGCCATTTTTACCACTGTGTGGCATCCCCCTCTACTTCTTACAACACTCAACAGACGTCTGGGGACAGAGGAGACCAGTTTCTTAAGTTTAGAAATAGGAAAGTTCCCCCGTTCATGTCTAATACAGGCCTCTAACTGTTCAATCGTCTTGGGTCTTCTTTGTCGCACCTTCCTCTTTATGATGCGCCAAAAGATCTGGACTGCAGGCTGGCCATTTTGGTACCCGGAGCCTTCTCCTACGTAGCCATGATGTTGTGACTGCTGCAGAATGTGGTCTGGCATTATCTTGTTGAAAAATGCAGGGTCTTCCCTGAAAGAAATGACATCTAGATGGGAGCATATGTTGTTCTAGAACCTGAACATAGTTCTCTGCATTAATGGTACCTTTCCAGACATGCAAGC